>JAIPRM010002485.1:19094-30227 GCA_025469315.1 Stegophylla sp. TES_Ste_2020 | reverse complement strand
CATCAAATTCGGATCAAATATTGATGGTTTCCGATTCGTTTTTGTCAAATTTTAGGTTGTTTTTTCCAAAAAAAAAATTGAAGAATTTAGAAATTCGAAAAATGACCTCTTTAAAGTACAATCTAGAGGCAAATCCGGTTTCAAAAAGTTATTGATCGAAACTTTTGGACAAGTATTTTCATATGAAAAGTTGTACACAGAAAAAAAAATAATAATAAACATCATTGTAAAAACACTAGCTTCTTCACTTCGTTCAGAATCTAAAATGTTCACAGACAAAAAAAAAATAAAAATAAACATCATTGTAAAAACATTAGCTTCTTCACTTCGTTCAGAATCTAATATAGAAGAAAGAAAGAAACTCGATTGTAGTAAATGCACTATATTCTTCGCTCCGCTCAGAACTTAAATTGCTATTATGTTATAAGAGCGTACTCGAAAAATATTAAGCATTAATTCTGAAATAAGAAATTTGCCGCTTTTAAAGGTATAATTAATTGAACTTCATTAAAACGGGTTTTAACACAAACCTTTGTCAAATCCAATTAAAATACTATTAACCATACTGTATAATATAATTACGAAATATATAATATTACGATTACAATGAAAACCGTTTAAATTATTGTATTAAAACTGTAATTATAGTGAACATATACTCTTGATTATGCGGTTCGCGTTGTTGTTGCTATCGTATTGATTTAATTCCGGGCAACCATATGTAGTTCGCAGGATGAATACCGCAATACAGGTTTAATCTAAAATTGCTACGAACAAAAAAATAATGGAAACAATTTTTTTATGCGTATACCATACGTCAATGGTGTAGATTAAAAAGAAAATCGCTTACAAAAATCATCACTTTGATGGGCAATTTTCGGTTTTTAGAGCATATTTTACGGTTTTAATTAATAGTTTTGGGGTTATATCTTGGTAATTCTTTTAAAATCATAATAATTTTTTATGAGACCGTTAAAATATTTTCAATTAACTATGAAAAGAAAATGACGTATCTATTTCATTTAATTGTATTTGACTTCCAAGTGATTACGGCGGTTGGGATGGACTACCACAGAGGTTTTCGGGTTAGCCCCCCTCCCCCAATTTGGTCAACCCCAGACGTGAACCTCCCTCTTACAAATAACTTTAATCGTCATGTTTACAGTACCAAAAAGTTAAGAACAAACAACAAATATAGGCTAATATTGATATTCACATTACAAATTTATTTTAAAATAAAATATATTTACCTATTATAAAAGGTTATAATCAATCGGTCACTTTTAATGTGATGGATGAGTTTGTTTTTTCTTTTTTTTCATCACAAAGTTTGGTAAAACGAGGAGAAATGCTATACACTGCGATTATTATTACACAAATTTCACAAATATTTTTCTGTCCTACCAATACAATGTTGATTTTTAAAATTTTCTTGCACCCCTCCACCATTTCTCCAAAACTTTCGCGGCCCCCCGGAAGATCGCGCTCCACACTTTGAGAACTTCTGAACTAGGTACCCGATTATTACGGGAAAACAATTGTCACCGTTATAAAGTAAAAGCCTACAATTTTTTTTAATTTGTATAAATTTGTGTTTAAATATTTTGAAATAAAATATATACTATATAAATAAACTTTTCTGACATTTTATACGTTATACCTATAAAATTAATCAAATTATTTAAGTACAATACTTTAAATAAAACTATTTCAGAAGAAATTTTTTTTTTTTGAGTATATTTTATTGCATACCTGATTTTTTTTTTTCGACATAAACGCATATTTTTAAAAACATAATATGTCAGAAATTTTTAGTGCATATAAATTCGAGCCTTAGTGATTATAATCCATGTAGGATTAACATTTTTCGTCGGCGACACACCCCTATTATTAATAACTGTTATATGCATTTGATAATTTAATTTTTAAAACAGTAACGTAGGTAGAAGTATTACAGTAATTTTGTGTCTTCATCACTTTGAAATCAGAATTTATGAATATCCATTGGAAACAGGGGTGGCCGGTAGTAAGACTTTAATTTATTTATTTCGATTCCTATTGAAATTCGAAACTACTTGAATAATTGTAATAATACAATCACTATGGAACGATAGGTTAAGTTAGGTAAAGACGTTATAGGAAGTAAAATTGGTAAAATATGCACAAGAAAAATCGAAAGTATTCATTATAAAATCAAAAAAAATTTATAAATAAACACTAAATATGAAAGTATGAAAAAAAAAAATATGGTATTTTATTTTTATAAATATTTTTTAAATTAATTTGATTATAAATTTACATTCCGATACATCATAATTAGTAAATAAAAAACTTGTATTGTACTCGTAAATGATGGGTGGGGAGGATGAAATAATTTGTGAACATTGCTAAAAAATGCCAATTTATCTAACAATAACCTGTTTATCAATTTTTGACTTAACATGTCTATTCTGAAAATTTAATATCAAATTTGAAAAATGTATATACATTTTTAAAAGAAAGGTTCAGACCAATTATTGTTGATTCCTTAGATGCGTGAGTGAGGGGATGGAGTAGGGTTATGCTACATTAGCTTAACCTACGGGCATCAAACAGCCACAGCATATTTATTACACTGAATTATATTTTACTCAATCGAAGTATATTTTTATTAAATTAATTTATAAGCTTCAATACGTATTTTCAAAAAAATTAGGTTAACTAAATGGCTATTTTGATTTTTCTATAAAACTATGAAATAAACATTTAAATTATTTTAAAAACTAATAATAAAAAAATATTTTGAAACGTTGTGTAGCATTTTAGAACTTATTATAAAAATCTAGCCAAACAAACTTCACAACATGAGTATTCTTCGCTCCTCGGGTGGGATAGTCTTGGTGGGCTTATTGAATTTTAAACAAACGATAAACCATTTCTTCAATAAAAAGAGCGGAGCTTTGGTTAATTATAGACAAGAATAATTGCCAGTTTTCTATTGGGTAGGCATATCTAACAATGAAATTGTAACATTAAATTTACATTGTATCCGAAATTTGTCAATGATAAGGTTATTTGTTGATATTTTCATGATTTCAGCAATATTACTTTTTATTGACAAAATAATCTGTATCCATTTCATTATTCGAAGAAATTATTAAATTTGCCTTGTTTGAAGTTTAAAAGTCTTATGATTAAAAATTAGCGTTACTGATTTTAACAAAATCGTAAACACAAGTTGACTTTTATGTAAGTAAACTGGTCTACAATTTTCGCCCTAATAACTATAAATTGAATATGTTGTGTAATAATTAGGAAGAGAAATCTGCCATCATTTGGATTAACTGTCATGTAAGCCGCAATATTTTTCTCATATCAAAAAAGATTGTTTTCCAGTTTTTTTTTATCAAATTTTGGGTAGTTTTACTCAAATTTTGAGAAACCAATTCAAAATTTTGAAAAGTTACCTCTTTAAAGTACTATCTAAAGGCAAATCTGGTTTCAAAAAGTTGCTGGTTAAAACTTTTGAACAAGTTACAACTGAACAAAAATGCGGGCACATAAAAAAAAATAAAAATAAATATTATAAAAAATGAAGAATACCTACCTACCTATTTAATTTAATTTAACCGACAACATTCAAACAAAACAAAATACTATCACAAGCAATGTGATGAGTGATAATGGATTAAGTCTCTCATGCCACTAAAAGTAGACAATATTTTTCGAAAATGCATTGTGATACAAGTTATAACAAATAATTGTTATGTGCTTTGAATGAAAAATAGTTAGGGAACCACTACCTTCAACTTAAACTAACCACGTAAGAAAAAGATTTTATATTTTGACAAACATGTAAAAACCGAATTTCAAAAATTAAATGAAAGAAAATTAAAATTCACTTTGTGAAATTTCAAAATATCATGACAGCCTAGCTATTGGACATTAAGGGTTTAAGTAGACAGAAAGAGTTTACCCCTAAACATACTTAAAATATTCGACAAAATATCTATTGTGTAATGGCACGAAAGGCACGTGATTATGGCCTCCAATATTGAAATGTCTTAAATTTTATTTTGGGATCTCTGCTTTTTTTTTTTTTTTTTATATTCCATTATACAAAATATGAATTAAAACAGAACTATAGTTTATAGGAAAAAACATCTAGCTTTTAAATTAATTTATAAAAGAAACAGATCCAAATGCCAAATTCACAAAAAAAATTTTAAAAAAATTAAGGAACTCAAATTAAATGAAACAGAATTTCAGATTATTATCAAGCTTAAACCAACATAATTATTAGATAGACAGACCACAAGTAATTATTAAGTAATTAATAGACTCAAATTTACAAGTACTTTTGTGTAAAATCTTATCATAGAATTAAGTATATGGCGACCTGTGATGATTTATCCATTGCAATCCAAATAATGAAGATAATCAAATTCTGTTTTTTTCTTAAGACTCAGATAGACTGTATGTATAAAAAATAATCAGTATTTTAACTTTTGATGAAGGCCATTTTTATAGGACTTATTTTCTAAATATTTTGACATTTCAACATTTCATTTTCATTAATCTCATAATATATTTGGTTTTTAGAAAAATTGTGTATTATTTAATACCTTATCACAAAATGAGTCCAGATAATATCAAACTGTGATCAATGGATCAAATTAAAGACAATGGTAGTATAAAATATAATACGCAATTTTTCTGGAAACTAAAATAAGTAAAATAAAAATCATGAGATTAATGGAAATAAAATGTAGGAATGTCAAAGTACTCAGAAAAATTATCCCCATAAAAGTCATATTCAAATTTTTATTTTTCATAAATAATAAAACTAAAATAAGTTTTAAATTTATTTTTCAAAAAATGCAATTAAAACATTAAATACTTGTTTTCGCTAAGTCATATATACTAAATAAAAAAAACATAATTTCATTGTCTCCATTATCTCAGGAATATCCTGTCACAACGGGTAAATTACTCATAGAACACCCCACATAAATCGCAATTAATATTAATATTTTAATCTACAATAAATAATTATAGTTATGTCATAAAAGTATACTCACTCAATTCAATTATTTTTTGACTATTACATTATTTACTATATGTGGATCAGTCAATTTTAAATTAACACATTAGAGTTGTTAACATTGTTATAAGCTGGTAATAATCCTGGTTCATCCAAATTTACCTGTCCAAAGTAATTTCCAAAATTACCCTTGGTAATGTTGAAAATTTACTTATATTATTATTAAACAATAATTTAAAAATTCAGTAATAAGAAAAAAGTAATGATTATGCTTCTAAAAATTGATAAAAAATGTTCTAGGTATGTAACATTAATTTTCCTGGACAACAGAACATAGTATAATATTTCAGACGTGAATTAAATGAAAAAAAAATACAAATGTTTGATAGGAATTATTAATCTGTATAAAATTCACTAATTATCGAGAACAAAAAAAAAAAAAAAAACAAAAACAAAAACATAATGCACTCAATGGTGATGGAAAAGAACTAAGGAAAATTCACCAAATACGCTAATACCATGAAAAATAGTATGAAAATGTGTGTTCAATGAACAAAATATAAAATGACTGATTTTGATGGATGTTCGAAGTCAAAACAGAGTTTTTCTAAATTTCATGTGGATCTGATTGACAGAAACTTAATAACAGGCAATTTCCATCTCCTGATGATGGCGAGGATGAGGGACAAGTATCACATGGTCATTGCAAATTTTAGTTTGATGACTAATTAAATCATAGTGATAACCGAATTCCGTTGTCGTTTAATTGAACTAACCATATGGGTCAGTGTCGGATACTAAATATTTCAAAGTGTATGCGATGATATGAGTGATTGTAGGTAAATAATTTAAATAAAACAATTTTTACTTAATAAAAATCAATATATTGTAAAAATATAAATTTGTATAAAAAACAATGATTACAAAAACTGTACTTATTGGATGACTGTCAATTTAAGAATTTCTTTCTTGGCCAATATCAGGTAAAAACGTATACACAAATATATTAATTTTACATTTGTATTCAACTGAAATAATTTAAATTTGAATTTTGGTAACCAAATAAAAAAATATTTATACATTAATTAAATTAGACATGAGGAAAAAATAATAATAATAATAATTTCTATGGAAAAAGTTTTCAAGTTATTATATTTTTTATTCAATACACAGTCATCCAATAACCATACAAAAATTAATTATAATTTATAATTTTAGTTGATCACAATATGGACGGAATTGTTTTCAGTAAAATCTATATAAAATAACATATTACATATATATATATATATATATATATATATATATATATATGTTTAAACTAAAAATTAATTAAATTAAGGGAAGTGTTAATTTAAAATTAAGAGTGAACACAACAATTTTATCTTTTAGAAACATATTACAATAGATTATAGATTTGTAAATTTAAATTAAATATAAAATTTAATACTGATAATATCATTAAATACTATTAAAAACTAATTTTCATTCAATATAAATCACATTTATATGTATTATATTCTATTGCTGTGTTAATTCGTAACAATTTAAAGTGCTTATATAATATTTTAATCAACCCTTTCAGTAATAGATTATTACATCTGTTTGTAAAAAATGGTTTTATTCTTATTTTATGCTGTTTAATGATTTTATATGTACTATTTATATAAAGTGTAATTCAATGTTAAAATTAAAAAAATAAAGTGAAATTGACTGAAAAAATCAATTTTGGAATTTTTATAATCAATGATTCCCAAATAGTGATGAAGTGAATAAAGTGAAAAAATTGCCTTCTAGTTAATATTAATCTAATAAGTTGTATGTACTTTATGTCAAATTTTGTAAGGAACCCCTGATATTCATTATTGGAAAAACATTAGATTAAGGCTTAATCCGAGACTGTTGATTAAGGCAATAAAAATAAAAATAATTTAATTTACTTTTGAATAGTTTGAAATTTTGATACCTTGAGTTTACCGTAGGTTTTATAACTGTTTACTTTTAAATCATATAAAATGAAAAAAAACATATGACATAGTCTGTATGACTATCTCTCAGTTTATATCATAAATACTCGTGATATATTTACCCGTAGCAGTCAGAGTTAAAATCTTCATTCTAAATTAGTACAACAACTGAAGTATGATAAATAATGTCATAGCATGACTAATAATAAACCAATATTATTAAAGTAAATTAAAATATATTGTGCGAGAACATTTTTATTTATTTTACTCATTAGTTGTTCATAAAATAAACATTTATTTGAATTTATTCTATTGATTTAATTTAAAATCCCATTATCAAAATGGGTATTAATGTTTTATTATATTTTTTTTTATGATTTGTTAATAGAATTTTATTCAACCTGTTGAACATGATGACTATGTTCAACATAATTTATGTTATGATGACTATGTTGAACATAGTCACCATGTTCAACACAGTTTTAAATTCAAACTAAGCATACGATACTTGTTCTAAATACTCTTGTTCACCATAATTATTGTAATTAACGGGATCTCTATGCACTGCACAGAAGCGTTCACCATACCGAATAATTGCCATGATGACGAATAATACAAACATTGCTAACAACAAAATAAATGGTGCGAATACGTGAAACATTGTCCTCTAAATGTCACTCTCTTTTTTATGAAGCTCAACAAATTCTTGAGGTACACCAGAGTCGTAAACAGGTTTAGGCCTAGAAAAGTTTGGCTCCAACTCTTTGAGGTCGAGTGGAGCTTGATTTGCTGGAGTCTTTATCCAAATGGGTAATATATAACGATTTCCTGTAAAAATAAAATATTTAATTAAATATTGCAATGAATTATCAATAAATGTATGTGTGTGGGGTAGACGAAAAAGGACTAATAACATTTTAGAAGAAAATTCCAAGGAGAATTTTCGGCCCAAAAAAGAATAAATGAATGAGATAATGAATACGATCAAAGACAAAAACAGTTAATTGAATCTGATAAAAAATAAATGTTCTAAAAAGTCTGATTTAACTGGGCAGGGCATGTGCGGAGAGCGGAGGATAGGATTGGCCTGGAATAAGCTAAAAAAGAAGAAAATAATGAATATTCTAATAAAAAAATCACTTACCTGTTTCACTGTTTCTCCAATAATGTCTGTGTTTGGAAAAACAACAGAAGAATATGTTCGTAACTATCAGCACAAATGCGAACACCGTACACACCGCAAGTGTCACATAAAACGGTTGATAGTTGCTGGGCTCGTGATCTTTGTAGAAAGGATTGTTCATAAACTCAAACTTATCGTCGAGAACCACTGACATTCTGTGTAAAAGTCAAACGTTTATAAATTAAATAACATAACAGATTAAATAAGATCAACAATGGATTAGAAAAAAATGACTTAATAGTAACCTGTTTAAATGACAGTCCGATTTTGAGCATTTGCCCACGACAAACAACACAAGTTTGGTAACACACAACAATACTAATTATTAGGTAATTTATTCAGTTTATAGAGGTGTAAACAAATTAATGATACATAAGAAACTATCTCTACATTATCATAAATACGCCCAAGGCAAAAACCGCCCATGACAGGAATTCTTCGTGATTGCATGGAATGTATTTTGAATATTTATTATCCCATGAAAGTATTGCTTTTAGTGATAAATAGTATCAGATAACCATTAAGAAATTCAAAATTGTAGACATTACGCTTTACAGCTTAGGCATAAGCACGGATTAAGATTATATATAATATAGATTTAGTATATCTTAATCCGTATTCCGTGGGCATAAGGGCTATAGTTTTATTGTCCAAACGGCAAACTCTAATAATGCGATTTTAGGATTATTTCATGTACATCATGTTCGAGCTCACCTTAGCAAAATTTGCGCATAGGACTATTTAAATATCAAGATATAAATTAGTAGTTAAGTATATTATACTAAACCGTTGTTAGAATAAAGGCACAGAATAGATAAATCTATTCTGGACACTTTCTGAAATCGTGATCTATTCATCGGCATAATATTTCTGTTCGGCGGTACGACGAATATAATTTTAACCGAACATGAGTATTTTATACAGCAATAACGATGGTTATTTTATTTCTCATCAACTGTTCATTTCGAGATTATACAATGAGATTTTGACTAAATCCGAAAATGTGGTACATTTTTATGAACATTTCTTTCACATAGACAATCCTTTTGTTAGAGATAAACAACGAATTGAAACTCTTACGGAAAATGACGGAGTTAAACGGAAGAGGAAGCGACTCAAATTTAAGGTAATTTTACTGAATTTTTAATTTTTGCTACAGAACAACCGATCACTACAGTGTAATTTTACAGTTATCAAAATGTTCGCATTTCATTAAAAAATATTCACTGTATTCTTATAAATTATTTATGCTTAAAACGATTCTTAACAACTACCTAAATGATTATTTAAAAATGTTTATATTTGATTGATCACAACTTGTAAGGTTATAAGTAGTATAGAGTTGAGAATATTATTTTTGCAATACATTAATTGTTCATTCAATTTATTTTAATTTTTTTTTTAAAAAGCCTTTTTTGGCATCCAATCTTCTTTGCATTTGATTAAACAAGACTAAAGAATTATATTTAAAAAAAAGACGATTCTGAACAAAAGAAGTTGCTAATACAAAGAACCATAATAGTTGTCATTTTCAACACACTCACCAAGAGTATCTGACCCGAAGAGCAAAGAACATCCATGGTGCGATGTATGGCTTTCTCGTCTATATTTTACTTTCCTTTACTTTATTTCTGGACAAGTATATATCTACACGAAAAAAAAATATCATTGTAAAAACACTAGCTTCTTCACTTTGTTCAGAATCTAAAAGTAAAGTAAAGTATGACCAAGAAAACTTTCTAAGTAAGCTACTTCACACCTTGGATATTCTTCGCTCCTCAGGTCAGATACTCTTGGTGGGTGGTGCAAAATATGTCCGGCTTTCTTGACTATACTTTACTTATTTTTGCTTTACTTTACTTCACATTTTTTTATCTTATAATTAATAAATAAAGAAAAGAAAAAAAGATAATTTTACCTAAAAATTAAAAAATTTTGAGAAAACATTTTCAAAATTGTTTCACTCTAAAATATTTCTCATATTATTGTCTACCTATGTTAAAATTTTCATAAAATTTGGATTAAAAAAAAAAAAGGATAGTTTCAGAGTCTTTTTCATCAAATGTTGGGTAGTTTTTCCCAAGTTGTGATAAAACATTTAAGAACTTTGAAAAATGGTCTCTCTATCTAAAAGCAAATCTGGTTTCAAAAAGTTACTGGTTGAAACTTTTGGATAATTATTTCTATACAAAAACATATACACAAATAAAAATAAAAATAAATTAATATTACTGTAAAAACTTTAATTTCTTCACTTCACTCAGAATCTAAACATGCCTATTAAAATTATTATTATTATTATTATAATTAGCTATTAAAATGTGTACTTTCACTGAAAACAAAGTTAATGGTTCAATTATGTATCTATTGAGTAGGACTTTTTGCTTCTGAAAAAGCCATTTAGACACTAAATTCATAAAATGGAAGAATTACCTACCTACATTTTAAATTATTAACAGATGTATTGCAATAATTATGCAATAATTTAAGTAGGTTAATAAATTTACTGAGTTAATTACTACATTACATTATATTTAGTATCGTACAATTAATCTTTTATCAATGTTATTTATTTACTTTTTGCAGTTTACTTATTAAATATGTATAACTCCCTCCTTGACAAATTTCTTGACATGGGTCTATTAGCATAAATAAGGGCTACAAAGCTACAATTAAGACTTAACTCAGAAATCCAAAAATAATTTTATGTGATACATTTTATTGATAATTTATTTGATTAAGTATATGAAGAGTAAATGACTTTCTGAATGTATCATATAACTATTATGGCCAGATGATGAATCTAAAAATTTTATATAATAGCCATTAAATTCGGCTATCTCCCAATATGCGGTCTACCACAAAAATATGCGGTCTACCAAAATGTACGTGGTCTACCGTAATAATATTAGAAGTATAAATTAAAAAAAAAATTAATTTATTAGGAAATTCATTTATAA
>JAIPRM010002485.1:0-10830 GCA_025469315.1 Stegophylla sp. TES_Ste_2020 | reverse complement strand
TGCACATTTTTCTAACATTTTTTTTCTCATTTATGTTTTATGTTATTAACTTCCCTCATTCAGAATCGTTTTATTGAAGAAATGATTTATCATTTCTTTAAAATTAAATACACTCGTCGTGCGAAAAACACCCATCGTACGAAGTATGTCCGGCTTTTTTTTTTGTATTTAGTAATTTTATTAGTAACACGGAAGATATAATTTTGAAATCAATTGAATTTCGAAGAAATGAAAGAATTAAATACAGTAAATTGTAAATTTTACAATTGTTTAACTTATTATAATTCAAAACAAATCCTGATTATCTTATTTCTTATCTTTTCATATGGTTAAGAAAATAATATGAAAAAAATTGGTCGAAAAATTCAAAAATTGCCATATTTTTTAAAATACTTATTTGTACCTAACACAGAAAAAACAATATTGAAATCGATTGAGCATTGAACGAGTAAAAGGGTTTTATGTTTTTTTCAAAAATACAGCAAATTGTATAATTTTAAGGATTACTTAATATCATATTTTGTTACATGTTAATACATTTGTAGTGTATATTTCAATAATACATTAATTGAATGAATGCATGCATATTTCGTACGTTTTAGTGCATATAATTCCGGGTCTGATATATATTTTTTTTCTTATATTATTAACTTCCTTCGTTCAGAATCGTTTTACTGAAGAAATGGTTTATCATTTCTTTAAAATTTAATACGCTCGTCAAGAGAATACCACCCGTTGTGCGAAGTATGTCCGGCTTTTTAGATATGATTAGATATAATTGACAATATTAAATCATTTATGAATTATACGAACCCATCAATTTGGAAGCTGGATACATTGGTACAATGAAATAAATTATAAGAGCACATAAGAATGTAATGAACACTTTTTTAAAAACTGGTATTAGAGGTGAAGGTGGTGATTTTGCCTAAAACATAATAAAATTATATATTAAATAATACATTTTTATAAAACAGTTATTTTATTAACATTTAATAAGGCTTTATATTTGATTCATATTTTTTATATGGAATTAGTTCATCGATTTAATTTACATATAGAACAAAGGACTGGGACTTAGATGATTTTATGGGTTCCATTTCTGGTTATACTTTAAGAATTTTAGTTGTTACTGAAATATTAAAAAGTTAAAACAGATTATAAATAATTATATTAATTTAATAAGTTGTACAGGATAAATTTTTAAGCGTATCTACCCCCTCTTTGGCCGTAAAAAATTAACATGTCAACAATCCAAATTTTTGCATTTTTATAGGTAAAAAAGGGAGTAGTCACGCTCAAAAAACCACCCTATATATTATTTTAATATTTTTCAAAAGTTAATTAATATAATAATATGCTAACAATAATTTTTCTTTAGGGAGGAAGAGGTTTGCATTTTTAGTAATCAAGGTCAGAATTAAAAAGAATTTTCTCTAGTTGAATAAAATTTTTGTGATATTAATTAATAAGGTATCAAAAATATATTTACTTCTTTTGGTAACTTTTTGGGAAAATTAGAACCATCTAAATAGGCCATATAGTCCTCAAAAAATGCATTTGGTCCAGCTAAAATTGTTTGAAACGTTAATAAGTAACTTATGTAATGAATAGGTGTAGGTGTCTTTCTAAAAAAAATAAAAATTGATATATACA
This sequence comes from Stegophylla sp. TES_Ste_2020, assembly GCA_025469315.1. Classification (NCBI taxonomy): domain Eukaryota; kingdom Metazoa; phylum Arthropoda; class Insecta; order Hemiptera; family Aphididae; genus Stegophylla; species Stegophylla sp. TES_Ste_2020. The sequence goes on along the minus strand of JAIPRM010002485.1, from coordinate 9,174 downwards.
TAAATTAAACTAATAAAGTAATAAATAATGAATTTAAAAATATTAAACCTTATCATATAACGTTTTTGAATATCTGTTAATTGTTTCTTGTCAGCCATAAGACCATCATGTAAACCACATGCTAACGCAGATAATTTTTGTACCATAACCATAACTGGGCCTGAATAATCAATAGAAATATTAAATTAAAACTGAAAAGCTTTTGAAAATAAATTGTATATATAAGAAAAAACAGATCTACCTATTTTTAAAGTATTTTTTTTCAATTCCATACAGTTCCCATGGGATTAAAATAAATTTTAGATTTCCCGAAACTTTAGTCCTAATCCCGCCAATGCACGTAACATACATATCTGTTGTGATTGTGTTATAACATAAAAGGTATGAAGTTCAACAACCTCTATTAATTCTAAAAATTTGTACAGCACATATTTTGAACATTGAGATGATACTGAGATATGAGAATCATCACCTCCTCCCCAACATTTCAATAACTTCCATATCAGAATTATAAAGAAACTCGAGTCCAGAATAACAACTGCATGCTAATGTTATTTTAGAAAAAACGAATGAACTTTGCATGCCTATAATTGATATTTGATCTGATTAAAATAAGAAATATTAAACATAGTTGATTTGAAAAAAAAAATGATTTTTTTACATGTAATTTTGGCCAAATTAATAATAATACTAGTACCTACACACTACTTAAATCCGTATTGCCACAGTCCCAATTTCTGACTACACAAAGTGTCGAGGTTCATTAAAAATAGGACCTGAAATCGACTATGGTACTTTCCATTTTAAATTATTGCCCATTAGATATCAAAAATAAGGAAATGAATAATTCAAAGAAATAAATAATTTTTGTTACCTGTTATGTCTAAAGTATAAGATCCATACTCATACACTTGACGATAAATATGAAGTAATGATAAATAAACGCAGCATATAAGTAACACAGCTCTAAAATAATATGATTCAAGTAAATTTTAAAATTGTAATTTTATGTTAAATTATTATTATTACTTGTGTATCATGTTTGGACTTAATGTTCTCAAAGTAATATAACAGATAGTTGGCAAAATAATTAGATGTATTACTTGACTGCAAAAAAAAAAATAATAAACAATTGTAGATGTGAAATCCCCAACAAAATTAAAATAACTAGAAATATATACTAATATAATAATACTCCTAAATAATATATAATAATAATAATCCATTTTTGATAGTAAAAAATAAAAAGTTAAATATAGAAAGTAGGACATACATCGCATTACTGATATTCTTCGTTCCTCGGATCAGATACTCTCAATGGGTGTGTTGGATTTTAATGAAACGATAAAACATTTCTTCAATAATACCGTTCAGAGCGAAATATGTTATAATAATATAAAGAACAATAATAGTCGTCATTTTCAACAAACCCACCAAAAGTATATGACCTAAGGAGCGAAAAATACCCAAGGTGCGAAGTATGTCTGGCTTTTTGCCTAATTTTTACTAATCTTTACTTTAATTTACTTTACTTTTTTACTATCCAATAAATTAAAAAAAAGAAAAAAAGTATAAGAAAAACTTTCCCAAATTTTTTTACATTTTCTAATTTTTTTAAGTCAAAGTATATCTCATATAATTTTCTATGTTTAAATTTTTATTAAGTTTGAATAAAAAAGGATAGTTTCTGATTTTTTTTTTGTTACATTTTTGATAGTTTTTCTCAAATTTTGAGAAAACAATTAAAAATGTTGATAAATGACATATCGAAAGTATCATTCAAAAACAAATCAGATTTCAAAAAGTTGCTGGTGAAACTTTTGGACTTTTAGATCCAACTGAAACTTTTAAATATATACATATTTTTTTGATGTTTAAGTAATAATAAAAACTATATTTTCCATAAATTTTGTTTTCATGTTACTTTAAGAATGTACTATGGGAATACATTTTTTTTTTTTTCAAATAGAAACCATTTATTTTACTATAGAATTTTTTTCAAGGCATTTTTCTGCAAATTTTATAAGGCTGGTTGGCAGTCAATTGACCGGTCAAAACGTTATCAATTGGCATGTCAAATAGAATTTGACCAGTCAAATGACCATTTTTTTTCTGCACATTGTTTATTTTTAAAAATCTATTTAAGCACATGGAATACTTAAATAATGTACTCAGTAAATTCCAGTTAAGTAACAAAGTATCCAGAATTAATATTTTTCAAAAATTAAATTAAGTCAAATACGGTCGAATTGGCCGAAAAGAATTAGACCTGTCAAAATCAAACTACTAGGTTTTAGTTTATTTCAATTAAGTATTACATATTGATAAAGCTACAATTAAGTATAATAGATATAAAAATATGGGTACCTAAGACACAAATACCCTTAATACTTAAATTATATAAAAAGAGTGAGCATGCTTTGTTTAAAAAAATATATATTACTATCCAAAGCAGACGTAAGCCATGGTTAATCCAATGACGAGTCCAAATATTTCTCGAAGGAATATATAATGTTGGTTTTTTGGAGATAAAAATGTATACAATAATGGTGCTATACATAATGCTATTAGTTGACAAATGACAAAATTCACCTGAAACAGTAGATAATAAAATATAAAAAATGCATTAATATAAGAAAATTAAATTAACACAAAATATTGCTCACTAGTTTTTTTTACATAAAACAGATTTTAAATAAATTTTAAAATTGTTGAATAAGTATAATGTATGCAATGTAAATTATATTAATGTTTTTCCATTTTCTTTATTAATTAGATAAATGAAGTAAAGTATAAACAAGAAAGATGGACCTACTCAGCACCACAAATATTATTTACTTTTCAGGTCAGATACTCTTAGCAAGTGTGTTGAAAATGATGGCTATAATTGTTCTTTACATTATTAACTTCCTTCATTCAGAATTGTCTTATTGAAGAAATTATTTATCATTTCTTTAAAATACTACACACCCACCAAGTGTATCTGACCCAATGAACAAAGAATAAACATTATGACAAGTATATCCAGCTTTCTTTTTTTTTGCTACAATCCAATTCTTTTATTGCATGATAAAATTTTTAAATTGATAGGAAATTAATCATAAGTTTTGTAGAAGCATAAATATGATTTTTTTAACAATTTGTTAGGCTCATTTGCATGTTTCTAGTATTGTTTATATTTGACTGCAAAGTTTCTTAAGTATACTATTTAAATTATACATGTGTTTTATTTAAGAAAAGGTGGTTCATTATCATTTTTTTTTTTTTTTTATGTCAAACTATAATTTATTATTATTTATTATAGTATTACATCATTGAATATGCAAATTCATTCCTAAAATGTTGTAGAAATTGAACATGTAACAAACATGTTAACAAGCCATTTAAATGTATTCTTAAAGTTTCTTTATAATATAATACCACAATATAACTTGATAACTTACTATGCGTATTATTACTCATGGAATCAGGTCACAAAGCCAATTGTGATTCTTATAAATATGCCTACTTAAATTCTTTATATAATCTAATTGACAGTATTAAAATATAAACTACCTTATATGATAATAATGCCATCAAAGAAAATTTACTATTTTACTTCATTATTTCAATTTATTTGTTATAATATTATTTTTAAACTATTTAATATATTTATAAATGATAACTGATGAGTGTGAAAAAACAAATTATTTCTTGGAACACCAATATTTTATATTTATTTATGCTGTTTAAAAAAAACTTAAGAATTTTCCTCTGTCTGAAAAAAAAGCAAAGCATACTGTACTATGTTTTTACATGCATCATTAACAATGAAAAGCTTTAAATAATTTGTTATTAGTTACTATGGTCTACCCTTTTTTTTTTTTTTTTTATGAAAAAAATAATAATAAAACATACTGTTTGGATCAAAAATGTTATTAAAGAATACTAGACTCAAATTTCCCAGAAAATAAAACAAAGAAAATTTTATTTTTTATTTTTGGAATGTTTAAGTTATTATAATTGTGTTTTCCAGAAATTTTTTACTTTTGCTTTAAATGGCAACCTCCTTTTTGAACAGCCAAATTTTATTCAAATCATTTTTTTGTGAATTTTGATGTATTGAAATCAAAGTTTGAATGAGTCCTTAGTGAATTATTCAAATTTAAATATTAAAAGTAATATTGTATCTTGTATACATTTAGTTACCTACACATCACAAAGTTATTATGAATCTACACAATTAAACTTTAATCAGAAATATTTAACAAAAATTTACATGGGTATATTAAATTTTAAAATTGTGAATTAATTAGGTGTTAGATGGTATAACCATAAATTCTTTATTATGATATAATACATTGGTAACTAAATATGTGTCTAAGAGACTATTATCTTCAATACTTAAATTTGAACAACTCACAAACTACACATAACAATTTTGATTTCAATACATCAAAACTCACAGAAAAATTACCAGAACAAAATTCCAATTCAAAAAAGGTTGCCATTTAAAAATGTTTTTATTCCTACAGAATATCCTTAACATGACATGAAAATTTTTTTTTGAAAAACATAGTTTTTATAGTAACTTGAACATTCTAAAACAAAATTCTTACATTTTTACAGCTAAAATATGGGGTAACACATTTAAAAAATTACCCAGTATATATAGCATATAAATCTAGGAATATAAGAATAAAAAACATTACCACAATTCTGTTAACAATTTTATGAAAATCTTAAATAGTAAAAAAAACACAGGTGTTAAGAGAGATAAAACTTTGAAAGTATCTCACCAATTTTCATAAATAATTTATTAGAACACTCAAATTTTGGATATAACATGCCTTAATTAAAATGTATACTCAAAAGTGTTTTAGTTACAAATGTAATTTTAGTTTTCACAAAATTTTCTAGGTAAGTAGTATAATCTTTAGGTAAATACATGTTTAAGCATATAATCTACATTTAATCATTACATTATTTCAAAATTATACTGGAGTTAGAGTACCTCTAGAATACTTTTACATTTTAAGCCCTGCTAAAACATGTTTTTATATTAATATATCTAAATTACATCTTATCTAGAACATTATTTTTCAATCGCAAACTTTAATTTATATTTTATAAGGAAATAACCTATTAGGAATTTTATACATATACCTATATAGGAATAACCTATTTAAAATTTGGTTTTAATTTAAAATATTGAATAAACTATTTCATACATATCCTATATTAGAATTATCAATGCTTTTTTACAATTTTTATTTTTGTTAAACATCATAACAAGTTGAGATATATATTATTACATTTTATATGTAATATGGGTATTAACCTGTGACAAACCAAACTATGTTCTAAGTATAATTATGTTAGGCATTAGTTAAATCTGTAACCATTAGATATTGTAATATCCATTATTGATATTATTTTGAATACCTATTACGTTAATACTGCTGCATAGTTGAATCAGAATAAGATTTAATTTTATGAGATACACTTGTTCAACATTAGGTAAAATGATGAGTTAAATTAATAATTCTGTAATTACTACTCAAGTAAATTAGTTCATACTACATAATAAAATTATTCATTCTGTAACATTGAAGGAATACTTTTCAAGGTCTTTTCAATTAATTATATTTTGTAAGTCCTACTCTAAACATGGGTTATAATCATTGTTAAGTATTTTTACCTAATGTTCTTACTATAAAAATCGGTATATGTTACCTATATATAAACACTATTTTCAATTATTAATACATTAATATAACTAACTAAAAGTTATTGAAAACTTAATGTTTATTTTCTCCCTTATGTAAGTAAATAAAATCAATATTAAATTTTAAAATTACTATTGAAAAATAATAATTGATAAGCACACTTATTAACACATTCTAAACATCTTGAATTACCTATTAATAAATTCAGTAAATTTATCATATTAAAGAATGTATAAATCATAAAAATAATTCATAAAAAGTATTAATATTATTTTTGGATTTATGTATATTGGTTTAGATCATATATTACATTATACAAATTAATTACATCGTAATTTTATTTGAATACAAATCTTATCTGTCTATAAATAATAGGCAGGTTAGTAAATACCTTAGTTTATTAAAATTTTTCTCAATATGTATTTAATACCTCCAATACCTACATTAATACTAAATAATATACAAAAATAATTCATTAGGTAATTTCTGAACCACATATTGTGACAAAGAATGTTCAGAACCTTTGAAGAAAATTTTATTTTTGATTGATTTTTCTTTGGATACGAGTCCTTAAATATAATACCTAGATGTTTAAGGGCTCGGTATAACTTATTTAAGAAGGTTGTTTTAATGGAATTCATAGTTATAAACTTATTTTTTTTATTTTTTTATTTTTAATACATTAGGAATTCATTTCATTATGACCTTTATACTAGTAAGGCAAAAAGATTTATCATATTATCATTGTATTGTATCAGTTAATTTAAGATAAGCAATTTTTGTAAAAACAAATTAATAAAAAAGAAACTAATAACATAAATTGAGAAAAATTACTTTGGTCCATCTTGTACCAAGTCATAGATAAGTAAATAGGTACTTATGTAAAATATTTTAAATATGTATTACTAAAATAACATATTTGTTTAAAGTAAAAATAGAAAATTGACAAAATATTTCGGTAAATAAGTTTGGTTTTAAATTAAAAACTAGGTTAAATAAATTACTATCGAAAACGAATAAATCACACAAAAATAATTACCAGATCTACACTTAGTCCCACAACAGCAGATAATTCTAAAAATATTTCACTGCCGTGATAATTCTGTGGCTTCATCATGGCTGTTGTAGGTAAATATTATACTCTTATATTGAGTGTAAGTATATTTTAATTTTTTGAAAATTTTGGTCTTCGCTAAAAAAACGGTACTGTCACAAAATTTTCATATTCTGACGGGCGGTAAATAATGACTGAAAAAAAAATTGAAATTAATATCCATACACTGTTAAACGTTTAAGATGATTGTTATTAAAATATTATTACTTTACAGAACTGCAAAAATGCAGCTCACGTAATTGCATGGGTACATGGCACATTCATTTACAATCAATCTACGTTTCTACAACGACATCGATCCGATGGTTATGACACCTACAGTTAAAACAACGGCTTTTAGGCCCGTCAATTTCGTAATTACCTCTGTATCGCTCGTAGGACACGACTGGTGAACAGGGAATACGGTCGATTTATCAATATTAGCCGATGAATATTATCAACGGTAATCATTTACTATTGATAAGGAGATCTATATCAAAATGTGGCCATTGGCTAATAAACTCCAAATAGACGATATTTACCTCCAACAACGTTACAACACAGATTATATGAAAATTTTCATATAATCTGTGGTTACAACAGGACAAGGATAAATTGTGTGACATTGAATTTCTTAATTCTGTATTACCTATAATATATACGAATGTGTCAGTGGTGAATTTCGTGGTGTATGCCGGCTGCAGATCCAGAGTTGCCACCTGCACCGTTTTTCCGAGTATCGGGTATTTTTATTTAATTTTTACTTCTATACCTACTTTATATTTTGGCTTTGAATTTTCAGCGAGTACATTGAAGCACTTAATTTTCATCGAACGCATAAAAAAGTGTAGTTCTTTAAATTACGTTTAATTTCTATTCAAAAAAAATGCTGTTTATGCGTTCAAATTTTTTTTATAAGTGTGTTTAGTTTTTAACGAATATTTAATGTTTATTTTATGTTTAAATTTGTTGTTGAATATTTTTGATTGAAATGAGGCTCTATGAGAATAAAATGGTCCTAGAGTCATAATATTGTACTTTATTTTGAACGCAAAATAGTGGCAACCCTGCGCACAAAGCCGACTCGAATTTCGGCGGCAAAATGCATCTGCGGCAGCCAGCAAAATATGTGATGGTTAGCGCTGTAAATCGCTATATGACCAATTTTACCTTCGCGGTGGTTTATATAATATTTATATTTAATACTGTCATTTATAGTGTATCGTTATAATTATGTATTAGAATCCATATTTATATATAGATACTGTGAGACAATTTTATTATTTTTAATCGATTGTATTAATAAGTAATTGAAATAAAATGTTGATGATTACTATAAAAAAGAAAAGAAGAGAATCTTTTGAAATACGGTGCTTAAAATAAGTTGGTCAGATATGGTAATTAACGAAGAAGTTTTAGATAGAAATATGAGTATCAGAGAAAAGGACTACGGAATAGTACCAAGAAGAAAAAAATAAGATTGGAAAAGCATATTATACTAAGACAGTGGCTCCTAATCTCAGATTACGACCCAAATCATTGTCAGGAAGAGTTTAAGCGAAGGGTCACGAAAAGGAATTAAATACTCAACTTTTGTACATTCTGAGCGAAACGAAAAGCTTATGATTTTACAATGATGATTTATTTCTTTTTTTCTCTTTCTGGAAAAACTTTTTCGTATAGAAATACTTGTCCAAAGGTTTCCACCAGTAATTCTATAAATCCGAAATCATACCCAAATGGTACTTTATACAGATCATTTTTCAAATTTTTCAATTCTCTTTTCAAAAATGAGGAAAATCCGTCGAAAAATTGACGAAAAAACGGCAAAATATGCTATTACCAGAATTTTCATAAAATTGAAAATTGTTTTTTAACATAACTTCAAAAATAATGTAGGTAGAAACTTGAAACTTTTACCAACTACTAAAAATAGTCGTGAGAACATTTTATGTAAGTTTCATAAACATTTGATTAATTTTGAGTTAAGTACAGCATTTTGAAAATTTCTTGTTTTTCGTTAGTTTTTATATAATACAATTTTTAATTCTTGATATTAAGACTTGAAAATTTAATATGATCTCACTCACATAAATGTCTAATTCAAGGGTTCTTAACCTGGAGGGCACTCTCCCCCCAGGGAGGCATAAAAATATTCACATGAAACCACATTTCACCACAAAACATGAAAATTTTGTTTGTGAACTTATTTTGTTTTTTTGTAAGTAGGTATGCGTTTAATGGTCATCATTAGGGCTAGGGACTTATAGGAGTTAGCATGTTTTTCAAAAATCATTCAAAACATAGCTAAGTAATATAGAAATGCGTTTCATAACAGTAGAAATTGAATGCAGTTCTCTTTAATTTGCATAT
>JAIPRM010002484.1:0-30232 GCA_025469315.1 Stegophylla sp. TES_Ste_2020 | reverse complement strand
TCGTAATAATTTTAACAGTTTTATTCCGTGAAGTGTCTTAACTATTGCAATATGATTGATACCGGACATCCGTTTTCAATGACATTAACTAAAAATGGATTCAAAAGACATTTTTGGCTCTCGGCATGATTTTATTTATCCATGCGGCTCGTGAACATATTCATGTTGGCCACCCCTGGTATATATATATATTTATAATGATATATGGTAGGTACCACCAGTTAGGTACTGGTATTATATATATATATATATATATATTATTATTATTGAATGCTTAAGGACGGGCGCGCGTCGGTCGTTTGTTGTACCTGCCGGTGAAAATCAGCTGCTCGTCGTCGTCGTTGTGCGATGAAAAAAATAAAAAAAATAAAAGGAAGAAAAGAACATTATTATTATTATTATTATTATTATTATTATTCGTTCGGAACACACGGTTTTTGCTCGCTCGATACTCGGACCGAAACGCTGGTATATTACATATATAGGCGACACTTGACGTTAATTTCAGGGTGGGCAAACATTGAATATAAAATTATAAAGTAAATCTCTCAAAATTAAATTTCACCCTTTGTTAAATTTTTCTTTGGGAAATTCTATTTTCAGACTCATCAGATCAAATGAAAAAAAAATAATAATAATAACTTAAATATTAAAAAATATAACTATATACTATAATATGCTTTATAGTAAATATTTCTATTAAAAAAAAAAAAAAAAAAAAACACTTGAATTATTATTTCAAGTCTAAATAAAAACATTTTCTGTAATAAAATGATTTAATAACAAAAAATAGAGTACAACTATAATGACCAAACGATGCAATTATAAACAAAACTGATACAATATTTTTTTCAGACCCAAAAAAAATGTATAACTATTATTTATACAGTTTACTAATGCATAATAATATGCTTCCATTACACATTAAACACGGTGATTTTTTTAAATTTTTTAAAGAAAATAATTCCAATTTAGCTATTAAAAGAGATAAATATAAAAATTCTAAAGCAAAAATTTATCAAATGATAATAATTATTGTAATACATTATACTTTATGTTTGTATATAAATATCATATTTTAATATTTTAATGATTAACTTTCTTCCATATTTAGATTTCAAAAAAGAAATACTTACTGAAATATAAATAATATTGTTTTTAATAAATCCGAATTACATTTTGACGATAGTAAGATAAAATATTACAAAATATATTTATTTATTATTGAAATAATGAAATAACGGGTTTTGTAGTTAATTGTTTTAAGGGGGGGGGGAGGAGGAAAGAGTATATCTTTGCCCTCTTTATTAATATTCTTTGCGAGTGCAACTGCCCCCTCGTGCACCCCTCAGTCAACGTCTATGATAATATATATATATACGTATATTATAATAACATAACTCTACAACACAAGACGCAAAAATGATTACACTCGTCCGTCAGAAACTAGTTCACAATAATAATAATAATATTATTTTTATTATTATTATTTAATTTTTATAATAATATGTATTATTGCACGCCGAACGTCCGCGACACGTGCAATCGCGCCGCGTAATGGAATATAGTAGTGTAATAATTTCATACGAGCGTACACACGTTTTATTTCTCGTTCGTACGCATATATTAAGTATTATTATTATTTTTGATGAAAAATCGTTCATGAATAATGCCTGCGCGTATCGCGTGTGCGTGCGTCACGTGCGTAACGCGTGAACGGCGGCGTGTGTGTTGAAGTCCGCCGCGGCGATCGTCGGAGCTGATGAAATTCGTGTCGTTTTTACGATTACTTACTGGTTTTTTTTTTTTTTTTTCTCATGGATTCTGAGTGGAGCGCGAAGAAAACGGTGCTGGTCTTACAATCGATTTCTTTTTTCCATTTTCTCTCTCTCTCTCTCTACGAAACCTCTTTTTCCTATAGTAGTAACTCGTCCGAATACCAAGCAGTTATTATCACGCCCTGCGGGATGAGGGGGAATTAAATTTCCAATAGTTATTTCAAAATTTTGGAAAAACTGCCCAGTTCGCCGTAACGCTTTATCGTATTCACAGAAATACTCGGCAGTTAATAGGTTTCACTCGGTAACTTTTCATGTCAGAAATCACAATTTTGCAAATGATACTTTACAAAATTCTCAAAACTTTTTCCAAAACCTATGGGAAAACATGTCGACTTAATAGTATCGACCAGAAAATCACAAACAGGTTTTGTCCTAGGAGAGTTGTTATTAAATGCTTCCGACTTAGAAAATCGAGTTATCTGTCGAGTAGTCTAGAGCGGGTACGTTTTGTACGTACGTCTTGAATTATCCATTTTTGTTAAATACTATTTTGCTTAGTCTAAGAATTTTTGTAAGCCAATTGTGTCATTCGCTTGTTTCGTGGCTTATTTCCTATTTATAATATTTTTTTTATATTTTTCAATTAAAACTCGTATTGTTTAGGACGTAATTAAAACCACAAAACGTTTAAGCATTTATCAATGAATTGAAATTGTAAAATTAATAATGATGTTCAATCAAAGTTGTAATTATTTGTTTATTTTTTTTTTTTTAATATTATGCTTATCGGCAAACAATTTGTTATTTGTTTCAAAAATTAATTACATGTGTATAGGTTAGATCGGGATAGTGTGTTATAATACGTAGTAGGAAATAAATTTTATGAACGACCAGTGAAAGTTTCAACTCTCTAAAGTCATTAATAATTAATATAAGTCTATGTATATATAAACGAGAATTTATTTTGTAAAAAATGAGAATCAAAATTAATTAAAATATTGTCTAATCATAATGGTTTTTTTGTTAAATTTTTTTTCTTACTTGACAAATAAAGACTTGCAGACAAAATGGGAAAACAATTTTTTAAAAGTACTAATTAAATCAGATTTGGTATGATAAAGTATTGATGTCTGTGTAACGATCGAACGATAAAGTAATACAAGCCTTGAAAAAAGTGTATTAAAAATATTAAACATTTGTAAATCAACGCATTCTTTACTTTGCGCACAATCTTTTATGATAATAATAGTAATAATAATAATTATAATTACAATAATGATGATTTTAATAAAACTAATAATTTTGATTTTTTTGTGTTAAGATAACTTAAATTTCGTTTTACTAAAATTGTTGTCATCACTTTTATCCTTTGCACTTGCTTCCGAACCAAAACCAGTATTGAGTTTTCATAAAACAAAACAACTTTTTTTTTTTTTTTACATAATTTCAAAATTTTGTTTTAGAAAAACGACGTGTGTCACTCATTCGCCGAAAATGTACTATCGAATAGTAAATTTTTTGAGTTTGCTAAAAGGATACTACACTTTTACAATATTGATTTAAAATTATTTTAAATGGAAATCGCGCAGACGGTCGGTCGCACGCACGTGATAGATCTCTGCGGGATCTAGGTAAATCGGTTGGTGTACACGAAAATAGTGATTGAGTCGCACGAAATATATTTTCGGCACGTCGGGGAATCGACTCCCTTCTGTGTCAGCAGGTGTCATCAACCGCGTGGAAGTCGATCCGCCGAAAAACGTGTGTGAGACTGCGGGGTCACCCTAACCGAACGACATACGTATATATTATGTATCTTCGAGTCGTCAGCGAATGTCTAAATAGAAAACACGACGGGAGGGGCTTTTTTGCGCGTGACATTGAGTGTTGTGAAGTGGATAACAAACGTCCGTCGTCTCAAACCGTTTACAAATAGTTTTAAATACAGCTACGTTATCAATGTCTAAATATGTATGCGGATAATTGAAGAAATTCGTTATAAAAATAATCATAAGCCAAACATGAATATACTAATAATTAATGTAAAAAAAAAAAAAATATATATATATATATTAATTATAATTAATTATTAAAACAATCATTTGTAAATTATTCAATGGTTTTTCTTTTTTGTGACCTAAAGATGGCTTAATGCCGAAATTAACTATAATACACTATATAGTTACAAAGAACATTTTTGGTTTCAGCCATTCGAAATGATATATGCTCAGGATTTAGCAATTTGTCACCCCTATACAAATTAAAATTAGCCTCCCCTATTTTCCTCTTGTTTTCGAACACGAATATAAAAACTTCGTATATTATTCAACCAGTTTTGTATCTAATTAATAATAATTGAAAAAACAAAAAAGCAATTTCTGTCAAATTTTCGGGTAGTTTTCCCCAAATTTTAGATAAACCGTTGTAAAAAATAACCTACCAATAGTATTTTTACTCGAGGCAAATGCTGAAAAATTCAAAAAATTACTGATCGAAATTTTTGGACAAGTTTTTCTGTAGGATACGAAAACGTGTACGCTCAAAAAATGAAAACAGAATAAAAAAAAAAATCACTTGGCTCCACTCGGAATCTACGAGTGGAGGAGAATGGTCGAAAAAATTACAAAGACGCGAGTAAACATTTTTTTTTTTTTTTTTATATTTCTGAAGCTCGTTTAAAAAATAAACCGTATTTTTTTCTCAATGAATTTTCCCAACTAAATAGTTCATAATATTTCAACGAAAAAAGAGCACGGAAAGCGTGTTGCACGTTTTTTTTTTTTTTTTTTTTTTATTCACGTGTATTAAAAATTCAAATTATATAAACGAATAATTTTCGAGACCCTAACGATTACGACTGCGGTCGTCGTCGTCGTTGTTATTATTATTATTATTTTTTATTATTTCTAATCGCGTTTCGTCGACCGCGTGCGCGCGCGCGCCCATCGCCCCAGCAGCGACTTATTACTAAAAAATATATGACCTCCGCGGTAAAATTGGCCAAGGCCGACGACAAAACAAAACGACAGTGTCGACCGGAAACCCGGTTAAATTTATTTCTAGTGACGTGGCCGCCGCCGCCACCGTGCCAGGCGTCCGGAAAAATTATTAACAACACAAACCGGCGGATTACCTGTAGGAGACCCGAGGGGGGGGGGCATTTACCGCTCCCCGAGTGATATATTTTTAATACATTTTTTTTGTTTAATACACAACAATTAATCCAACAACAAATACCTATCTCTCATTTAAAATCATTAATATTATATGTGCAATCAAAGCGTTTTAAGTTAGAATTTTTATATTTAAGAAGATACCTCTATTTATATAACATGTTAACTCATTGTATAACCAAGAAAAATAAGGTGTTATATTGTAATTTTTTTTTTTTTTTTTTTTTCATTTATAAGCTGTTTAAACTGTATTTTTAATATTTTTATGCTTACATGTTTTCTTTTTTTAATGACATTTTTTTTTTTTTTTTACACATTAATTACGTTTTATTTTACGTATGTTAGTCATTTTCTATTATGTACTTATTAAAATGATAAACAAATATCTCTAATTTAAAAATCATTAATTATGCGGAATCAAACCGTACCCAAACGCTTCTCGACGAAAAACAGTGGATTCGAGTCACGCACATATCCAGTGATCACGATATTACGTATAAAAAAAAAAATTACATTGATTACTTTTTTTCGGACAATAGTGAATACGATATTATTTTAGAAATGAATAAATATATTCGGTGATTTTAGAACAGAAAATGCGTATACACTCAAATGGATACGACAGTGGTTCCCAACCGGTGGGGAATTCCCCCCTAGGGGGGAATTAAGATACTGCACAGGGGGGAATTCTGAGATGAAGAAATAATGAGCATTTGTTTTTGGTAATATGGTTAAAAAAATTAATTTTAAATTTGCTTCAGTTATTTAATTAATATTTATATTCTTTATATTTTGTTATTATTTTTATTTTTATATTTAATAATATTTTGTTATTATGTTTAATATTATGAGTTAGTAGGTTAACTAATGTCTAATTGTGTAAAATAATGAAAATAAAAATATGTTAGTTGTATAAATATACGTATATTTATATAGTTATTTTGGATAATTCATTTGTATGGTCAACAAAAATAAAAATAAAAATATCAAAATTATGTTTTAAGGGGGATATGAATTTTGAAAATATACAGGGGGGAATAGAATAAAAAAAATTGAGAACCAATGGTATACGAGGAGTATAGATATTAATGTGAAAAAAGTATAATCGACTGGTTTGCTAATGCCATAAAACGAAATATTGATTAATCAATACACGTATATAAAAATAGTTTAAACTATTACAGTGAAGCCTCTATTAATGGTCACTTCTCAAAAGTCAATACATTTCCAACAGTGGAGACTTAAAAAATATATAATATATATATATATGGGTAAACAGTAGAAATCATAACCTCTAAACAGTGAACACTCTTGATAGTGGACGTAGAATATGGTCTAAAATTCGGTACAAAAATAAAAAATTACCTCTCACAAATGGACGAAATACATATTGTGTATTATCAACAATGTCTGATTAATAAAAAGTGTTTATTTATCTTTCGTTCATATTTCTTATTCGATTAAAGAAACCATGTTCGGTTAAATGATGGCTATACATCGATGGTGTAATCATTTATTAACGTTATAAGTGTAGTAAAATAATAAATATTTCGAAAAATTACATTCCAAAAGTATCGAATGAACGCGATTTTCGATTTATCTATTTATCACTGATAGTTATTTGCTGTTTCGACTGGTTTTAATTTGCAGGACGAACGGTTTAGCACAACGTAAATGGTTTACAAAAACACTAAAATGATTTCTATTCACATAAATTTTATATATTATAATTATTAATACCTACGTATATTGACGATACGTAAACGGTAAAAAAACTGAAAAGAAACGCAATTTTATTATTCACTTTTCGCTCGGTATTCAATATTTTAACACATTATTTCACATTTTATTCTTCTCCGCAAATAAAATCCCTATAAAATACACTTACTGTTAGCCGGCTGCTAAGTATGTAATGTGCCCGTGTAGGTTTATTTTAGACGGTGCAAAACCTGTAACCACTTACCATATCAAAACCACCCATTAATTCGTTAAAAGTCACGTCGTCCCACGCCGGAAAAAAAAAAAAAAAATAGATTTTTACCGGCGCCGGAACACCACCTCCTCCTCCGGTTAAACCGTCCGTCGTCGGGTATTCCTCCTTCCACACACACACACACACACACGATTTTTATAATATATTATAACGTAGTATATAACGCGTACACACACACACACACACACACACAATACGCGTAAGTACGATAAATAATATTATATACTATACATAAAAATAATACATCTATATATATAATACAAACGTATTTTTTTTTTATTTTTTTTTTTTTATAGTGGCTTATTACAAAAGGGGGATCACGACAAATAGCCGATAACAAAAGAGAGCCGACAGCCGAGGAGAACCGAAATACAAACGAGCCGCCGACAAGTATAATATGTATGTATATAAATTTACGGCTGCTGCTGCCACAGACCGCTCGCGTTGTGCTCGCGAGAATGGCCGCCGGACACACACACACACACACACACACACACACACAATGGAGCCACGGGGCAGACACGTCGATAATATGTGAAATTATTAGGAACCGCTAACACGCGGCCGACTGTACACATGTATATATATATATATAGTGTGTATGTGTAGGTATGTGTGCCCATATGCGTTTCAATAACCACTGTGGTGTTAAACCGACCGAGCGGCGCGCGCGGGGCGTAGCGATGACGACGTCGGCCGCGACGGTGCACCGAGCTTATAATAATATTACGTATGAACAAACGCGCGGTTAAACAGTATAATAATAATAATAATAATATTATAATGTACGCACAAGGGCGTCTCGGGATCCGTTTTCGGGGGAGGTGGACGGTCGGATGAAAATATTTACCCCGACCGTTTCCTGTTAATAATTCGAATAATTCGACCAAAAGAAATCATACCGTATTACTTACTCGATTTAGTAATCGAGCAAAAACAAACGAGTTTGATTTTCAAACTCGTTTCAATATGCAAATAGAGGCGCGGCTGATTTGTATTCCCTTAAAAATTATGCAAAATCTTATGATTTTATTATTTTTTTAAAAAATTCTATTATGTGCTGCTGGTAATATTCTCTTAAAATATGCGAAAATGGGCTTAAATATGAATAATAATTTGACAAAATCAATAACACTACCTATTGAAATAATAATATTAATACACGTAATAATTTTTAAACTTTATTTTTAATATTATATTTTTCTCGTCTTAACATCAGTGTTAGTAGTTTTTAGTAAAGAAAAAAAAAATGCCTGACACATTTCACTCTTCGGGTCAAATACTCTCGGTGGGTGTGTAGAATTTTAAAGAAACGATAAATCATTCCTTCAATAAAAGACGATTCTGAACGAAGGAATATAAATATAAAGAACAATGATAGACGTAATTTTTAACAAACCCACCAAAAGTATCCGACCAGAAGAGCGAAGAAGAATTGTATTACACAAAATTGTTGATAATAAGTGAAAATTTCAAGTTTCTAATCATATTTTAATTCTAGAGTAACGGCTAAATTATTACTAAAAGCGATTTTGTGAAAAACTCATTTACATCATATTTAACAGTTTCATACTGAATTCTGCGTAATTTTTTTTATTGTATATTTGATAAAAGTACTGGGAATTTTCAAAAAAAAAAATGGCCTTTCAGAAAAAAACTTTGATTCCCGAAACTTTTGGAGAATTATTTTTACGCGAAAAATGGTTTCCACGAAAAAATTAATTAAATATAATAGTAACTCTGACGTTTCACCCAGAATCTGAAATGAAAATAAAAGTTCAAAGAATCCCTCACCCTTTTTTGGACGCATACAAAACTATTTGTACGTCGTTTTTTTTTTCTCCCGAAATTTATCACTAACAAAAAAACCGTAAACGACTCATTATTGAGATCACGTGTTTTGTTGTCGTCGCGTTTCTATTAAAAATTAATGTCATTTTAACGAACTTCACGCACTCGACGTGTGTCGCACAGTGTTTTTTTTTTGAAACAACGATATAAATTATTATGTTTTGCCGGCCTTGATTATTTATTTCGTTCCACTGAAACGTGGCTGAAATGTATCGAGGAGTGTTTAGGCCAGTGGTTCCCAAACTGTGATCAACAGGGGAGGCGCAGAGTAAATATTGCTTTCATGACGAATTCACCACGAATGACTTTTCGTAGTCGTCACTTATAGGATTTCAGAGTAAACAAATGGATAAAAACCACGAGGCTGCCCCGCATTAAAGCCCAACCGTATACCATTGATATCATATTTGCGACTTTCTGGTCGGGTTAGGTTAGGATGGCAGGATAAACATTTTTAAATTCGGGGACTATAAATTTAAATTACTAACAACATTTTTTTTTTTTTATCAACCTAACCAAACAAAATCCTACCATTTGTAGCCAATTAATATTACTATAAAATGTAAGATTTATTCAAAATTTAAATAATTACGAAATTAGAAAATAATATACTTTATTACCGACGAAAACTAGTTTAAAGTACAAAACAGGCAAAATTTTCATAAAGACATAATATGTATCTAATATTTTTTAACTTTCCTCTTCTGTTTTCATCATTTACTTTTGTGCACTGTGGACATTCATCACAAACTAATGGTTTTTATATAAATCATAAACGTATAAAATTATCAAGTGAAAATCGAATTCCAAGAGATTGCTGTGTGTGAACCATAAGCGCAACTAGAACAAAATATTTGGGGCCAAAATTATTATTTATTAATTTAGCCCACGCAAAATATATTAACCTTCGGCAATTTTCAAAAAATCTAGGGGGGCTATGAGTGGTTTTGAGGGGGCTTAGCCCCCCTAAGCCCCCACCTAGTTGCGCCTATGGTGTGAACCCAAAGCCGATACAAAATAAAATAATGGCCACCCTAGGTTAGGTTCGATTTGTTATTCACCTGTAGCCGTAGTGAAATCAAAAAATATCTGTCGAAACGTGGAAAAAACGCGTGACGCAGTATAAAACGACATTGCTTCCAATAATAATATTTTGAGAATGAAAATCGGGAGGCAGTTCTTTGTGGTGAAAAACGGCGTTGTGAAAAAAAAAAAAAGTGTTTTTTACCCGCAAAAGTTTTCGCTCCCGGAGCACGTCGTCAAAAGTCACGGGAATTTCGCACGGCTTTCGAGTTCTCGCGTAAAAACGTTCAGCTTTTTCCCGCGCAGGGCAAACGCGGGGAAAACAATTTTTTTTTTTCTTCTCGTATCCGTTTTACCTTTTCGACCTACGCGAGACAAACGTCTCGTTTCGCACGGAAAAACTTATTCGATTTGCCGCACATCGAAAAGTCGGACGCGCGTCGCGCGTTAAATCGCGAAGAAAAACTTCCGTCATCGCAATCGAATTTCGCAGTGTATAATATAACGCTAACTGCTGCCCACGCTACCCCGTTCAAAGTCACTATTTAATGCAGTGTATCCCAACATTTTCTGACTCAATGCCTCTTCTGACCTCCAAAAACCTCACACCACCCCCTCTCATATGAATGTCTACATAATTAAATAATTAATGACATTTTTTTTTTTTTTTTTGATAATTATATGGTAATAAATAGAGTACGGATTTAAAAATAATGAAAAACTAAAAAAAAAAAAAAAAAGCACTTAAAATAAAGCAATAAAGCTTAACAAATCTTCCAAAGAAGCTTTAAAAAAAAAAAAAAAAAATTTAAAAAAGGAGTTTTTGATAAAAAAAATATACATATTAATTGCGAAAAACGTATTATAATTATTCATTAGTAATATTAAATTATAAAAAAATCATCATGCTGTTCTTTTTCTTCCACAGTTTGTCTATAAATTAGATCTATTCTTTTTAAGATACCTAATTTATCAAAATTACATTGGGCAAATCATTTTATTTTTATGCTTTCAAAAAAAAAAAATCTGTTTAAACTGAATTAATCTTTCAAATACGTGTGTTTATTTAGAACACAATTTGAAAAAATGTAACTTATACACCAAAATAAATGCCCAAAATACTCCAAAAAGCTTTAAGATACAAAAAAACACATCGAAAATCCCTCAAAATGCATTTAAATACGAAAAAAGCAAAATAAAATGTCGTGAATTTTATTCTAAGTGGTATAAATCGAATTTATAGCTGACGTAGCTTCGTTTTAGAGCGATAGAAAAAAAAAAGCATATGCCTTCAAAATCCGCACTCTAGTAATAAATTACCATTATCAAATGAATTTTCAAAAATGGCTGAAATTTATTTGATTTTTATATAAAAATAAAGCGTGTTAAACATTATTGAACTATGTTTTTTTCATAAATTAAAATATATTATAAAAACATAATTATTATACTCTGACTTTGCTTGTTTGTAATGCAGTGCACAAAAAATATCTATGTGACTAATGACTGCCTTGTGGTTGATGTTCATTTACTAGTGAAATCATATGTGGCTCAATGGATGTCATAGTCGTTCTTCAATCTCCCTTTTCACATGTTTCCAATCTACAATTGTTATGTATTACGTTTGACATCATCATCAGTAGTAAAAACCGATGATTTTTTTTTTTTTTTTTTTGGTTATTGTCAATATAGAATGGAACATAATTTAAATCACACCCCTTCAGTAAAAAACCCCCCCGAAATATTTAAATTACTCATAAGGGGGTGGTTGCGTCCAAACTATAGGAGTCGAGTGTATACACTTTTAGTTAACAAAAAAAATTTAAGTTATAACAAATAATATTGCTACACTGGTGCACATTTTGGCCGCGGGCGTCATTAACGATTTCGGTTTTAATTAAATATAATAATATACAGTTTCGTTGTTTCCCGCGCGTGGGTTTACATTTCTCGAAATTAATAATTATTATTATATCCTCGTCCCGCGCACGTCGTTTACGTGCTTTTGTAATAATAATAATTATTGTTTTCTAGTGAATTTTTAAACAAACAACGCTCTCGACGTGCCGTCGAAATTAACGGTCTCGGGCTACTCGGTCCCCGATCATATTCGCGTGCCACTTAAATACCACGAAAAAAAAATAATAATAATATTAGAATATCAAGGGTGACAGGTCGACTACCCCACATTTAGATCCTGCGGTCATTTTGGATATTCATATAATACGTTTTTTCAATCACACGGTTTTGTTTATTACGTTTTCATAATTGGTTACTTAAATTAACCGAGTGTTAATTATCTGTATAATCATTGCGATCGATTAGATCTCTGTTTTCGATAGGAGTTGGTTCCGATCGAAGATCTAGCTCTATATATATATTTTTTTTTGGAGTCAGTTAGATCAGCTACAAAATGTACCAGCGTCTGAAATTTTGGAGATCTTGTTGGCTAATGAAACTACGTATATCATAATTGATTTCATGAGAATTTTAAGTTATTTCAAGGTTTATTGGAAAAAAAAAAAAAAAAAATCACTATTTTACGTGAAAATTACCGGTTTCGTGGAGTTTAAGATTTTCAGAGATACTAAAAATGTATTCGAGTTAGGTTATATTTAATGTTTACATCATAAGTTCGAAAAAAATTCCATAACGATTAGGAAAAAATTCAGATAAAACGAGATATTTCAAAAATTTAATACACGCCATCGAAATTTTTAATCTTTAATATCAATAACGGGAAAAAATTTCGAATTACTACTAATAACCTGTGTTTTGATTCCATAACTAAATACTAAAACATATTTTTTGAAAATTTGATTAACATCATAGGTCGTATTTTAAACTTTTTACTCGAATTTTCAGTAGTTTTTCTATGTTTTTAGAAAAATTATTGAGAAATTGGAAAAACGACTTCTCTAATAGTACCATCTGGATTACTATTCCGGTTCTATAGAGATACTGATCGAAACTTTTGGACAAGTGTTTCTACACGAAAAAGTGTTTCCAGAAAGAGAAAAAAAAAAAATAAACATCATTGTAAAAACATAAGCTACTTCACTTCGTTTAGAATATAAAATAGCGCAGTCAAATAAACAATGAATATCATAAACGAATTTTGCGGTGATCATATTGGATTTTAAATTAAACCATTTGTCAGAACTACTGAGAAGAAAAATGGATAAACAATGCCATTTTTTTTTTTTTTTCTAAAAACCCAAAAAGTCGAAAGAAAACGAAATAAAAACAGTATTTTTGAAATGTATAATACTCGATAAAAATGTTGTGCTTGTCAAATCATTGTTTTTGACCTCTCAGGAGCAAGACAAAATATGAAATTAACATTCAAATCCGCTCCTCGAGTGTACTAAACACAACCGATATTATTTTGCAGTAGTCGTGAAATATGACTTACACACGTAATATGCGAATTTCCTCTTTGCACGAGATTATAGTGCCTATGAAAATTATTAAATCAACGTTTAGCTGCTTTTCGTTTAATAATTATTATTGTTTTAGCTATTTGTTTAATAATTGTTTGAGTTTACTCTGCGCGTGTGTAACACGGATTTCACTACGACATGACGTCATTACACACGCGCACACCACGACGACGAGCAGAGAACATTCGACGAACTTCGACCGGTCGACACACAATAGGTGTGTGACGTCACAGCGTTCCCCGTATTGTTATTATCATTATTCGCAACTTGGCGGTACGAAACGTCGTAGTTATCTGCTGACGATGACGTCCGTTTTTTGTACATAACCACATACTCGATGGAGCAAACGACGCGCGTCGGCGCGGTACAATATTGTAATCGAATTCAAGTCTGTGACGTCGGACGTCGCGATGACGTTTGCACTTTCGTCTGGCCCATGAGCGCGAAACGCGTCTCGATAACGTACGATAACTTTACTGGAAGCGATTAAATTCTTTTAATCGAATTTATCGATTTTTCAATATTTAAGAAGTGGCATGTGGTGGCGGTATATACCAGTGTCTCTCGAAGTGTGGGTCGCGACCCACTGGTGAGTCTCGAGACAACTTTTGGTAGGGGGGGGGAAAGTCGCGAGAAATTTGTTCGATTATAATATAAATTCTCAAAAAATTGTGTTTTTAACCGAACTCCACTGTTGAAATGATGAAACGGCACATTTGCATACACATTTGTAAAATGTTATTCATTATAAACCAATTAATTAATAAATTAATAAAATATTAATTTAATTTAGATTTTTAAGAACTACCTTTTTATTCTGAAAATGTAAAACCGCGGGGGGTCGCGATAGGTTTTTGAAGAAAAAATTTGGGTCGTGGTCCAAAAAAAATTGAGAACCACTGATATATACGATTATAAAATCGTCTAAAGATAATTGAACGTGATTTTATGCACCTATAGAGATAATTTTTTAGTAACGTTCCGAGATAAAAGATAACTTACTATAGCTACAAATTATTTGCGATTTAGATAAGTAAATAGGTAATTTATTGTTTCTGTTTCGTTTTGATTTTTAGTTTCAAAAAAAAAAAACAATGGTACACCAGCATAAAAGCGAGTCTTGCAGTGAATAATCACACACACTCCACATATTCCACGTATTAAATTTCTACAGCACATATTTATAAGATTAAATTAATTTTGAGAAAAAAAAAATGGTTGATTAAAGTGTTGTAAAAAGTTTATTTTTAAAAAACTTGTTTATTTGTCCCTCCCCTGTAGGGCAAAGTCTCGATGGTCGACATCGTTGTCGATCGAGGAGAAACGACGTGACGTCGGACTGTGCATCATAAAACGGTCAATCGGTTTTGCATAATATATGTTAAGCAACGAGATTTTGGCAAATGGAATAGTATGTACACTAATAAGCCAATAAATATGACCTAAAAACTTTAAAACTTCAAAGTATGCAGTTATTATATATGAAAACTCTTCAAAATTTGCGCAATAGTATGCAAAATAAAACCGGCATATTTTTAATTATTTCCAAAATGTGAAACGGTTTTCTATGCCACTCAACGGAATTTTTGGACTTGTCAAAAAAATATACAAAACGGTATACTATCGTAACCTACCTAAGAATAGGTAAAAAAATATAGAAAAAGAGTGAGTTTATATTGCCCTAACCTAGTTTTAGTATGAGGAATAACTAGTTAAAATTTATAAGTATACATTTTATTTTAATAAATTAACTGCAGAAAACGTTCGTTTTTCCACAGAGTAACAATTTTTTATGTTTACAGAATAACGAAATATTGTATACTTGATGACGTCATACCAATATTCATAATATTATGTACGCACAAATTTAGAAGTTTCAAAGTAGTATTTATTATTATTATTTCACAAAATATCATAAAATAAATAAATATAAGACGAAAATGAAATAATTCGTTTCCAAAAGCGAGCTTGAGTACGAGTTACTGGGAAAAGTAGTAAGAGTTCAGATTTAAGTACATTTATCTATTATATATACAAATACATATATATATATATATATACACGTACATACACATATACATAAATAAATAAAAATTTAAAATAAAACGACGAAAGCTAAATGTTGTAGGTACTACAAAATTACATAATAAATAAGTATAACAAAATACAATATAGAGCATAAGTAAACATGCACTAATTATTATAAAGTAAGTATTAAAATGCTGTAGATTGTACATCATAATATAGATATTGAAATTATTTAACATAGATACTGGATTAATGATTTATTATAATAATGGTCATATCATCATTATATTTAATATAAAGTGGTATCAGTATTGAAAAAAAAAATCGTACTAAATTTATTAGCCACCTGAAACTACACGGACAATGTATTTATATTTATACAGAGTCTCTGAAGCAAAAACCGCACATGTGGAGTGTACCGTAACAAGTAACGAGTATATATTATGCGTATAATATGTCAAAGACCGTTAAGATGTTTCTTGTCAAGCGAGTGCGAGACGACACTATATGCGCGCGGTCTAATATTATACTCCGGTGTTGCATGTGGTACGTGTCAAACGTGTACCATTATACGGTTATCAAGACGAGAGAGAGAGAGAGGGGAGAGAGAGAGACGATTATTATGTAAATAGGGTGTATATTAAATACGTGTGTGTGTGTGTGTGTGTGGGCGTCTGTACGAGCGGTGGCGTAGTTCTGAATTTTCTCGAAGAAGCTTTTTTCATAATATACTTCTAAATATTACTAATTATTATTATCACGCAAACGTGTTGATTGTTTTGGTCAGAGAACATCACTGGCAACAGTGTTATCGGAGAACCGTTTTTTTGTCAAAACGAATTGCTGTTATTTATCTAACCTGCAGAGTTTGAGACTTATAAAATAGGTGTAGGAAAATAATGCAATAAAAACTCTGCAATAAAGGCATTAACAATTTCCAAATAATGCTACATTTATTTTTATTTACTTAATAATTTTATTTTAATTCGTAAAATATACATATATATATACCTAAATGTGCCAAAAACGTTGAATATATTTTATAGTATTAAACAAAAACCGAATATAAAAGTTTATAAACTGACATTAATGTGATAAAAATGCATTAAGTTCATGAGAGTCGCGAGGAAATTCCAAAAAATGCGACAAAATCTTTTTTATTTGTTCTCTGTGATGTACAAATCAGATTTTGTGTTTGATCAGCTACGTCCCGGAGTACTACGAAAACAAAAAAACTGTCCTAGTAAACAAACTGAATTTCATTACGTCGGGGAAAATCGCAATTATTGTTAAATCCTCGTGGAAATATTTATTTGAAATCTATATTATTTATACTAAAAAAAGAAAATTTGATTGTACCGAAAAAATTTTTGCTGGAGTGTTGTGAAATGGAGTTTAGCTCATTAGTCGCATCTCGTTTTGTGATATATATATATATATATATATATATATATGTATATTTAGAATAAATTAGTGTCTTCGAAAGACTGTTTTCATAACGTTCCTACATCAGAAACAGAATGGAGAAGTGTGCATGAAAAATAATAATATAATAATACACTAAATCAATGTATTGTTCTATCTCCGGAATTGTGCGAAACGGCGACTGGTATTATTATTTCCAGTTAGTTCAGTGACGTGCCAACGATCGTTTTCAGTCACGCGTCGCGCATTAATGCTCGGTTGAGAACTTTCGTGGCTAAAAAATCGATTCTCATTACTGTCTATTTTTATACTCCGCGTGGAAAGGGAATCGTAAGGTCTGTTTTAAAAAACGAATGATGACAATATCACTGATAATAAAGCAAAACAAAAACCAAATGTTTGTTCTCAGATCAGTGTTACTGTCTGGCACTGAGAGGGGGGAAAAAAAAAAAAGTCAGTATGAGAAATTATATCGTTGCAATAATTTAATAAGTACTCGTATGTGACACGTTGCATTGCTAGGGCCAATTCGAATAATTATCAGTAAATATTCGATAGTATACGGTTTTGATCTAATTTCGTGATAATATCGCTTACTTATCTTATTAAAATTTGTTTTAAATCAGATAGATGAAAGACTACACTAGACTGCCGTGGTTCTCGACCGGGGTGACGCAAAATCTCGGAGAAAAGAAAAAATAATTAAGGATTATTTTCGAATAAATACCTCTTTTTATAACTTAGTTCAAAAACCGTCCTGATCGACAGTTTTTGAGCACTGCGAATAATTATGCTTGGAATTTTGATGACTTAAAAAAAATCTCAATAGTTGCTCTTGAAAAAATACAAAAATTACTTTAAAACTCAAAAAAAATGCACCGAAAAAATGAATTTAAAATTTACTTACAATATTATAAGTCGAGTTACACTCATTACACCAAAACGGGGGTGCCGAAAACGGTTTTCATATATACCCTGGGGCTATTTCATTCGGTTAGTGAAAAAAAAAGAAAAAAATGATTATTGCTGGTAAGTGAGACGTCAACAGTGCTCAAAGAGATTAGTCAACGTTAATTACGCGAGTAGAAATTTTCAAAACGGTGTATTGAAGGATCAGATTTGGAGAGAATTGATCGAAATAATATTAAGTACAAACACTTCACACTTTAGGAACAGTTTAGAAAAGGATATTATCAGAAATTCTGGCTTCACAGAGACATATTATATTTTTATCAGCGGTTACTGGCGAGGTAACTTTTCCGCCGTCACACCTCGTGGAGAGGAACTGCAGATATTGGAAATCACTGATCGAGCGCGGATTATCGAGGTGTTAAACGTGACTAACTCGAAGTCAAGTGTCGAAAATTTATCATCCAAGCATCAACTCGTCGCTCCAATTATTAAAAACTATTGATCTGTTGTATAATGTTTATTTTATTGATTGTTTTAACTAGATTTCACTGGAGATTTAAGTCGTTTTTTTTTCTTTTTTTGGCTAAAATTAATCAATATAAATAGGCGCGTACGAACAGTGACGCAACTAGGATTTTTTCAAGGGGGGGGGGTGTCCATCTACTATAATTATTTAAATATAAAATGTTGATGGACACATTTTAAGACGAATTCATTAATTAGAAATTTCATGTAGCAAAATCTAACTGCCTTTTTCACGATAGTTAACATTTTTATTACCTACATTATTCGTATAGATAAAATAAATATGAATTTTTAATTCGTGTTTCAAGTTTATATCTGAATTAATAGATGTATTATAATAAATTGTACAGTTAAAAGGATTTTTTTTTTAATGTTCATTAATAAAATTTCCATAAATATGGTTTAAGGAACAAGGGCGCTCATTGATTGAATTTCAAAGGGGGTACAAATTTTAATAAATTATTATGTTTTTATATTAATTATCAGTTTTAGCAATAATCAATCATCAGTTAATGTTCTCCCTCCTCCCAAGAGTTAGTACAGATAAAATTTTATACTAATTGCATTGGTCCATCAAAATAATTATGTAGGTAATAAAAAAAAAAAATAAAAATTAATTTTCCTTTAAAATTTAATTAAAATTATATTTCTTATGTAGGTAACTAAGAACATTGATTTAAATACATGTAATGGTTTTTAATTATAATATTTATGCCCATTAGTCATTATCAGGGTCTTTCATACTTCCTCTATTTCTCATCACCTTTGCCCATTTTCATTATTTTTTAGATTCATTATTTGCCCTAACGTTTACCAGCTTAGCTTTAAATATGTCCATCCATATTTTTGCCTAGGACGGCCACCGTTGATTTTGCCTATGGGTACTTATATTTACAGATACTGTTATTTCTCTGTTCGCTTTGATAAATTCTCTTATTTGAAATAGCTGGTAGATTTTCTCGTTCGTTCTTGTTTAGCATTTTTCATATTCAACGATTGGACCATACATTCGATGGGAATATTTTCCCTTCAAAAATTAATAATTTCCCTTCACCTCCTTATTTGTCACTGACCACGTTTCGCATCCAAATGTTAAAACTGGACGTAGATAACTCGGGTATAGGATATGGTCTTTGAATTTATATTTAGGAATTTGAACTTTTACCGTTTATTCATTATATACTTTATGATTCAATTTGGGAACAATACAACAATACAACAAAATTGATTTTTGAAATTTCCCCCAATGGGCGCCCATGTTAAGGAGGGTGTCCAGACACCAAAAACACCCCCCACCCCCTTAGTTGCGTTTGCGCCACTGCGGTACGAATGAGTAGCTCCGAGTGGGCGGTCGAAATCGCGTTGACGAATATTTGTGAACCCCTGTTGTCTGTTCCCAGACGACGGCGGCGGCGGAAAATCGCTCTCATCGATTCCTCGACATAGTAGAGTACCTAATAATAATAATAATAATAATAATAATAATACAATAATTGCCGCACCCATGTGTGCCATTGTGACGTGTGTGTACGTTTTGCGTCGACAACCGACGGGCGAGCATGTGTGTGTGTGTGTGTGTGTCGAAGACCTCCCACGGATTTGCGCTTACACACCATTCTTTCGGTCCAGTCTTTAGATCACTATCCCCCCCCCACACCCCGAAGAATTTTGACCCCGGACGCGTTCCAACATGGACATCATACTCAATACCCACCTATCGTTTACAAAATCCGATACGGTTTTTATGTCTCTCGTTGTCGCAATAAAAACGCGACCGTAACACTATATATATATATACGTGTCGCGCGCGTATACATAACAATAATAACAATAATATAGTTATGGCTTTACAAAGGCGGCGAGAACACAGAGATAAATGGATAATAAAAATGGTATGAAATCGGGTTTGGGAGAAATAAATAAATTATATGTTTATACGCGGCGGCGTGCGGTCGCACGAGAAACTACTTACTCGTTCTCCGAGGGCGGCCAAGGTGTGTAGTATAAGTTTATCAACAGAAGTCACTGGTGCGCGTTAACGATGTTAAAATGATTTGTCCGGTGTGTGTGTGCGTGTAAACCGATCGTCGTCAGTGGACGGGGGGGGGGCGGGCAGGCACACGCTTAGAAGACGCGATTGTTTTTGATCGAAAATACTTGTTCCGCGGCAGCGTTTGCTAAACGGTTTTTTTTTTTTTTATTATTATTTTATTTAATACGTTGTTAATTTTTTTTTATTACTCGCATTTCGTCTTCGCGAGGCTTGTGACGACTGACGAACCATGTTGATGATAATTTTGTATACAATAATGGTACTGAAATAATTATGAAGTCGTTAAAGTTTTTACCCTTTTTAAGCTATAATTAGGTGTAATAAGTAACTTTAACAATATTCCTACTTGTGAATTGTTAAAAACGCGATTTTTATGTGAAACGAGAACTATACAGTTCTGATCCGTAAGTGGTTAAAATAGTTTTGTTACCAGACACGTTTTTTTTTTTTTCCCAATACTTTTTGAGGTAGAATATTAATATTTTAAACAAATTAATTGTTACAAGCCGTTATTTTACAATTCTTATAAATTTCAATACATAAACCAAAGGTTTATCCCGTCCAAGTCGCAAAGAATAATATGGTCCCATGGTCATTGGTCCTGCATTTCTCTGTTATACCGTAATCGTTAGAAATCGTTCCTACGTTTGTGAGAACTAATTAAGAAATCATTGTAATATAAAATAAATATATAATAATTAAAAATAAGCGATCGGTTTTGTGTTGAATCGTTTTAGTAATTTAAATATAATAATGCATTTTAGTGTAATTTTAATAGTGAATTTTTTTTTCTTTTTATCCGAGACGAAAGTTTAGATAAATTGAAATTATTTAACTGTACACAATACAAAATGTATAAATGTAAATAATAATATTGTATGTAGTTAATTTTATGCGGGTAGTCCGACACGACGATTATAATAATGATTTTAAATCGCGGTGCAAAATATACGGTACCTGATATTATGTTATAACGGACCGTGATGGACGGACAGAATTTCGACGTGAAAAGCAAACAATAATCCTATTGTAACGTATTTTCACACATTCGGTCAAAATATAAATCATACTTAAAACGGTCTCGAGAATAAAACATATTATTTTTTTGGAAAAAAATCGGCTGATCTTATTAAAATATTACGCACGTCACTAGGCCACTAAGGATCCCGTTAATATTTATATTAAATGTTATTGAACACTTCTCTCGTATTCACCGCGTGTATGACGCAAATTAGTGCCACGCGTTGTGTTTGTTTATGACGTTTTGAAACGATCTCAATTTGATCCGATCCGATCTACTATCTGGAATATCGATTTCCCGTAGACCGTGCGAGATAAATGTACGAGGAACTCTTTGCGGTCTCTAATGATCATAGGACAGGGTTCGGAACTTGTTGCATTTGCATATTATTCTCAAATTAATGACTGCGGAATAATCTCTAAGTGAGATATTCATTTGTTTCAAGACATAATGGATTCTAATACAAACATTTTTTGTGAATATTTTGCGATTTATCAGGAAATATGCATATTTGACAAAAATTTGTAACTTATTTATGCATATTACACATATTTATATCTCATATTTACACATATTATATGACGAATGTAAATTTTTACGTTTTAAAATTAATACATTTATTTTGAAGGTTAGGTTAGGTTAGGTTTTATAAATCTCTGTGTTATTGTTTTATTTTTTTGGTTTTATTGAAGAAATGATTTATATTTTATTTAAAATGTAATACACCCACCAAGAGTATCCCACCCAAGGAGCAAAGAACACCCATTGGTATGAAATAAACTATGTCTGGCTTTTTTTCTTTAACTGTTATTCGTTGGTCAATATACCTAATCATTGTTTGAATTTAAAATGTAATATATCAAATTTATTGAAAAAAAATTAGTTGCATATTTTGGTTATTTTAGATGCACATTTCCAACAATTCGGGTGCAATAAGTCTCAAACCCTAATCGTAGAGTTAAGATTTGTAGGCTTATATATATATTTTTTCTTTTTTTGTCGTAATCCTTGAAACGAAGCTGAAAATTGACACTCAAATTATGATATGCACGAAATTCCGTTTTTACATTTTTAGCGATTTTCTAACTTCAATGCACTTTGGGAACTTTTTTTCACTTTTTAGTTTTGTTCTTTAAACGCAACAATGCCTGTGCACCATCCACCAGTATTCACCACCACAACAATCGCGTGCATATTATTATAATTACATCCGGTCCATTTATGGGGTGGTCAACATGGTGTTTAACACCCCACTGAGGGTGATAATGAGTACGGTTGTTATAGTATTACAATAAACTTTCACAGCATAAAACTAAACGTCTATAACTAAACGACATTAGTGACAAGACGTAGTGTGAGGAGCTGCTTCTTAATTAATATTCATTAATACATTTTAGACTGTGAACGAAGCGAAAAAGCTAATGGTATTACAGCGGTGTTCATTTTATTTATTAATTTTTCACTGTAAACACTTTTTCGTATGGAAATACTTTTTTAAAAGTCTTGACCATCAACTTTTTGAAACCAGATTCACTTTTATAGAATACTTCAGAGAGGTCAATTTTTTATTTAAGTTGCGAATCAGAAAAAAAAAATTGGTTAACTCGAAAGGAGACAGAATTGGTAAATACAGTTTGTTAAAATTGATATTTTTATAAATATTATTAATATTTTTTGTTCAATATTTATATTTTATAAAACTGAAATAAAATACTTTGAATAATTTTTTCAGTATAATACAAATATTTACCATAGTTTTTGATACACATAGTATTAAATAAAATTTAAAACATTTATAATAGAATAAACAAATAAAATACTGTATTTTTACATCATCGCTAGTCATAGTTATATAGTGTTTCTGTGTAGCTGATTTTTTGGCGTGAGAGATTTTTTTTTGTTTTTCTTATCGTGCATTATCATCAATATATTATTATCTCAGTTTTCAACAATTTATGATGATATATTACGTTTACTAATAACGTTGAAACGTTTTATCTCCTGTATTGGATCGATAAGTTTTTTGTAGATCACTTATGTATTATTACGATGTAGGTACGGAATGGTGACTGAATGGTTTATACCGTTGACGGGATTAACGATTAACAGGTACACGTGTGCCGTCTGAAACACCACAGACAATACACATACACAACCACCACACACACACACACGCGTAGAATTATATAGTGTAGAAAACACACATGTTTGTGTACAAATATCAGTTTTACCCAAACAAACCGCACTAAGGAATATAATATACAGTATATTATATACACATAAATTTTGCCCAAACGATAGATTTTCTACCCATATTTATATTGAGATGGCTCATTGTGAATTCTATGTTCAATGTTGTTAAAAAGCAGACTTTACGGTTTTTGTTTTCGTCCTTCACACATTATTATTATTCATCGCAAACGTATTAAGTAACCGGTTTCAAGGTGAAATAGTCACATTAGGCAAATTTTATATACTAGATGTATATAATGTCTTCTCTCAAATGTCTAAAGTACAACGAAGCGTGCGATATTTTTTGAAAAAATAAAAATAAAAATTTAACACTTTGAGGGTAAACGTAATATCGTATTGTGTTCCAATCTCGTACAGTAAAATCATCTCAAGAATTAAACAAACGCGGAAACAAAAAGGACCGACCAAATGTCAAAATTATGGTACATTATAAAGAACTTGGGAGGAGGGGGGGAGACAGAATGTTGAGTCAAGGCTTCAGTTACTTGGTGACCAGTGTTGGAACTTACCTAGATACATTTTTTTTTTTATCCTTTATTCTTATTTAGATATAAAAAAAAAAAAAGTAATTTATCTTAGATAATATTTCCATTTAGCTAGTGAAATACATCTTGATAAATTAATTTGTACTTTTTTCTACAGAAATGTGTATTTTTCTCAATTTCATTTGATTCATTCCTAATAATAAAATATAATTGTTTAATTTGAGTTCAATTTGAATGCTAATAATATACATACACTAGAATATTGTTTTTTTTTTCAAAAATATTTTGTTAAAAACGTGTCTTTTTTTTTGCTTTGTTCTTTATCTAGATAAATATTAACTCTGTTATCCATTATCTGTATTCAAATGGATTTATCGGTTAGCTAAAAAATAACCGTCTAAACTGCTTAACACCCTCGGGATGATTCGAATTTCAGGTGTGCCTATGAATAACAATAATATAAAATATAATCGGTAATGGGCAACGGGTGCGATGTGCAATGCCATAAACAGACGTATAAAATATAGCAATAATAATATGTGTATTTACTCTAGAAAAAACCAAAACAAAACAATGCAATGTCCTTCGTTTACGTTTGCGTGTGTACTCTGTCGTACGATGGATGATGATGATGATGATGATGATAAAACACAACATAATATTATATCGGTTAACACACGGTGAACGTGGCAGATGACGCGCCATTGCCACGGACACGACGACTTCTATACGAATATGTAGTTATTATATTATACTACACACATACAATATTTTTTTACGAAGACGAAGACGGCGGGAAGAACGTATTATTATTATTATTATTATTATTATTGTGAGCATGACGAGCGCGTTTTGATTTTGTTTCGTTTTTTTTTTCTTTAAATCTCTCTCTCTCTCTCTCTCTCTCTCTCTCTGCGTTCGCGTCCGTCATTCACTCGCGGTCTATATAATATTAATATTATCATTATAACGAAATATAATATTATAAAATTCCCTCACAAGCCACCGGAGCCAGGAGTTACACATAAACACTTAAACGTCAGCCACGTGTTTTCCTATATTGAAATAAAAATAAAAAAATAAAATAAACTATAAGTAGGTCTCTCTACGCCAGCTCACGCGACACAAGGTTATTCCTAGTTTGCGGTATATACCTACATATTATAATCTGTGTGTGTGTGTGTGTGTGTGTGTATTATTATTATTATTTTTCATTGTATATAAGTACTGAACAAGTATATATTATACATGTAAGTCCTTGCCGCCGAAGCGAATTTGAGCTAATACGCAGTTTTAATATTATGTGCAGTATAAGTTTTCGCGAAAATCGGTTGAATAATATACGCATCAAATTTATAATCGAGACTCTTTAAGTTCGTGCGTTTAGAAACAAAAAAAAAATAAAAAAAATAGGGCTGGGATTTTGATACTATATACCGTTTTCCCCCTCCCCCCGTAACTCCAAAAAAATGAACTACACACACCGAACGCATACTTAGAAATATCTGAAAATATGTATTTTCAAATTTAATATTTTTTATTACCGTTTTCACGAAACGGATTTATACCTATAGCGACCAGATGTACTTATTTTTGTAGGACAGTTCTATTTTTAGTTGCATTGTACTAATGTCCTCAACAACATTGTTGAGTGCGTAAATTCGTACTTTTTTGATATTGTGGATTAATATAATAAATGTTCACAATAAAATCGTCCATAATTTAAGTGCTTATTTGCATATGTTTTATAGTTTGATTTAATGCATATTTTGTACAATCTGATATTTTTCTTCTTTGGCATAAACATAGTAGTTATAATATTGGTATATTTTTTTACAGTTATTAATAAGAATAATAATTAGTCGGATCATAGTTGGGTGAGTTTATAAGTTAGATACGATTATAATAGATAGAAGAGGTTTTAATTCATAATTTAAATAATTTAATTTACAATTATTAAATAACTTAATAAATATAATTCATAATATATGTTTTAAATATACCGATAATTTAATTTACATAATGTGTAAAATGTTAGATATTAATTAAAAATCAAATGAAATATTATACTATAAATGGAATTGTATTAATGATCAAAATTTATCAAAAAGATTCTCACACTTGACAAGTTGACCATGTAAAAAAATTGCAATTAAAAATATTTTTATTAATTTGGGAATTGTGGTAAATAGATAATATTTATGGTACAATGAAAAAACTTGTGTCGTAGGATACAACTGATGGACATCATGTAGATAATATGTTTTAATGTGTACTTATTTTTGTATTCCTATATCTGGTCACCATATTTATACCTCACTCCTTCTGCACGTGGCTAACACGACGAGTATAATATATGTAATATGACTCGCTGCCGTCTCGGCGGTACTTCATATTCAAGTCTTACCTGTTGTACAAGAATTATATTTGGAATGTCTTTGAAATATTTAATGAAAACGTTCGTTTGCACCGGATATAATAGACCGAGTGCGCGACGTTAGCAGCAGCTGCCGCTCTTGTCAAAAACCCCAATAAAAACCAATTGTACATTGTAACAAAACCCGCCCGAAAAACCTATAAAATAGTGTTTACGACTCCGCAGGGATGTCGAAAATTCCCTAAATCAAACGTTTATGGCAACGAAAACGTTTAAACCACATTCAAATCCGTTTTTAAAATAAATAATTACAGTTCTGTAAATTTAGTCGGTAAATAGTATTATATTTTTCAAGTCGTTGCAAAATAACAAAAACGTTTCTGATAACGCATACGTAATTTAAGTGCAAAGACTATAATAATTGATCATTTTTCTTTTGTTTTGGCAAAACTCGATATGTCATTATATTAAAGATGGTGGTGACTCATGTTTTTTTTTTCACACTACACACACACAAAGGCATAGTACAACGTATTATATTTATATATCATTAATATTTATCATATAATTTTACTAATGCTATTTAATATGATAATAGTTAATTTAATAATATGTTGCGATTAGCAATGTGTTTTATTTTATTGTTTTTATATTATTCCATCTGTCAATATGTTCATAAATTAAAGGACATATTATACGATTTCATGATAGCAATAAATTACGTGTTAAAATAATAATTAATACTTATTTTAGCCATTGGTGAACTTTATACTTTTTAATGTGTCATAGTATCAATGATCTACATAAACTCTAATAAATAAGTGAAATATTATATTGATGCATTGGGATTATAATATGTAAGTTTATTATAACTATTAACTGATCACATTCAATAAACATTTTGTACTTTGGTCGTCGACGACTACAATTTATGCGGTCCTTAAAATTTATTGACATCATTTTAAAGTTTGAATTCGTTCCTTTTTTTTTTTTTTTTTTTTTTGTTAGATGTTTTCTCAGGAATTACATATTGCCCAGTCGTCAGACATTGATTGCATAAATAAAATATACGAAATACCAATGGTCAGGACGAGATAAAAACTGGTACTTAAATCTGAAAATACATTAAAATCATGCAATAAATTATGTGTTTTTTTTTTTTTTTTTATTATTATTCAATCGCTTTAAATGTTTAAAACAAATCGAAACAACTCTAAATATTATAATTAGCACTTACACGAAGATAATAATAATAAATGATAAATAATAGTATTTCTATTCTGACACAAAACGTTTTAGAAATAATTCTAATGCGAGATGTGTGTGTGTGTGTGTGTGGCAACGATAATCTTGGAAGTTTGGTGGTTCTGAAACGGTAGAGAACGAGTAGTAATAAATATTAAACTATATAATATTAACTATATAACACTTATAACTTTGCTGTAGCATAGGAATTTGCGCGATAAGAGACGACTCGTATTTCTCGAACAAAATGCGCACACGTCGTCGTCGGTGCAATATATGTTGTTACGCGTATTCGCATATTAAATAACTCGATAAACGACTTTCTGTATAAGAAAAAAAAAAAAAAAATGTTCAGCTGTACAACAGACTAATAATACTGATTTTATGTACTATTTGACAAAACCGGAAAGTGATTAATTGCTAAGTTAAAACAAAGTAACTAACTAGTAACTTAGGTACTTAGAGTTATATTAATTACCCTAACTAGCTTTGTAACACAAAGAGTTACATAATAATCACAAATAAAAAGAGCTACAAACAAAACTCGTTACAAAATTATGGCTTAAATAGTCAATTCAACAGTACCTTTTTGAAAACCGTGGTATCGAACAATATGGAAAAATAAAAAATAAAACAATGTTTTTTAAAGAGTATTGTTTATTGAATTTTCTTGTAAGTAACTTCATAAAGTAAACTTTGTTTCTTTTTTGTACCAGTCGAAGTAACTACCTAGTAAGTTAATGAGTTCCTTTTTTTTATAGTATCTTGTAGGTTACTAAATCAAACTACAAGTAAGTGACTGTAATATTTGACTCAGTTACTAAAATCGATAACTTACAGCCCGAATTAGAGCCCATTGGTATGAGGAATTTCGACTAAGTATATACTTATATCATACTCTACAATATGCGAAACACGTGAAGTGACTACTGACTAGTGAAATACAACTTACAGTCAACAGTGGCGAAATATGAAATTCGCTCAGGAGAGACAAAGTAATATTTTTTAACGAATTTAAAATATTTATTTTTTTTTGATTGACGCTCTTGGCAATTACCTACCACATTTATGTTAGATAAAATAGGGGAATAAAATCAACATCGAGATGATAACTAAAAGTATTGCTCGAAGCTAAGAGATCAGTGCTTTTCGTTATCACATCCTCGCAATTAATTCATCATCTTATGTATTTCATTAATAACTAACGATTTCAAAAGTCCTAATTTAAGTGTTCTTATTTGTATAAAGTCACGTCATATTACACCCATGGTTTGAATATTTTTCCACTAAGTAATAATTGTGCTTCGATTATGTAAATCAGAATTCAAATTAAATCATTTTCGAATTTTAGACTAATCAAATTTAATTTTAACTTTGAAAAAGTGATTGAAAGGTTTAACTAAATCGAATACATATTATTATTCACGGAGAACCCGGGTAGCAAAATTGACAGTTTCTTAAAGAGAAATATTTTAATATTTATAATTTTTTGCTCAAGTATTATCATAATATAGTGTTCCGTGTTATTATAAATGCGTTTCAACTGAAACCTAACATAGATTTAAATGTTCATTCCGAGTCATCAAAATTTGTGAAAGGCTATTTTTTTTTTTAGGCATTTTTTAGTCTAAAATATCATTTCAAGCTCAAAAATGATTCTTGTTGTACCTTATTCGACCACTTAAACATTTTTTGTCGACTTTTGATAATTCTTCAAAGTCAAAATCGTTCTACGTTGAAGTAGTTCACAAATTTAAAAAGCTTTTTGAAAACTTCGCATAAAAAATGTAATATTGTATTATTTATACGTTTCGACGTGGAGACCGCGGGCCGACCGCCAAACGAAAACAATAAATATAATATTATATTTTTTTAGACTTACAGTCAAGTACGTATTGTATAATAAAATTAAAAATTTCGTTGCAAAGATTATAATATAGTGACTATATAGATACTAACACGACAGTTAAACGGCCTTGAATTTATATAAATTGTCCAATGACTCCGGTCGCGGCCTTAATAACATCGTGTTTTTTTAGCGGTCGTCGCGTTCAAACGGTGTACCTAATATAGTTTATACAACAGATATATTATAAGTAAAAATAATAATAATTAAATAAATGAATAATCAATATATATAACGTATATATAGCTATTGCACTATATATTAATAGAAAAGTATAAAAATAAATAAAATTTAACATAGCTTGAAATGTCAAAAAAAAAAATCCAGTAACTACCGATTGTGATTTTAAAAGTCATCATCTTGTTAATATAATAGTGAATGATGAAAAAAAAAGTGTGTACTTCGCTCGTCGGGTGGGATTCTCTTGACGGGTGTATTAAATTTTAAAGAAACGATAAATCATTTCTTCAATAAAACAATTCTGAACGAAGAAAGTTAATAATATAAAGAACAAATGAAAAAAAAAAAAAAAAATGTTAGAAAAATTGTCTTGCGCCAAAATCTTTCTTATATTATTTTCTATCTATGTTTAAATTATTTTCATATAGTTCGTATCAAAAAAATTATTGGTTTCCCAGTCGTTTTTATCGTATTTCGGGGTTGTTTTTTCCAAAAAAAAAAAAAAAAAATTTGAAGAATTGAGAAATTCAAAAAATGACCTCTTTAAAGTACCGTCTA
>JAIPRM010002483.1:19912-30233 GCA_025469315.1 Stegophylla sp. TES_Ste_2020 | reverse complement strand
TTTACTTAAAATTACGCACTTTAACGTACATATAAGAAAATTGGCTTAACCGATTGTTTTGAAATTTGGTGTCCAGATAGAAAATTTCATTGCGAATATTTTGGTGTAATAAAATTTCTTACGGAAAAGAATTAAACATTTTACAAGGATAAGACTGATATAAAGTCGAAGATATTATAGACAGATATTGCGAAATATCTATATATTATAAGTATTTAATTACTGAAGGTTAATAATGTTTTATTGCATCTTATAAATTTTTCGACGCTGAATACGATGGTATGAATTAAAATCCACGTGCAATAATAGTTTTCTACCTATTTTATTATATTTTGAAAATTCAATATTTTCGGTTATTATATTAAATACCTACTATTTCACCTACAAGGTAAAATAATGTTTGTGGCCGAGTGGAAACGATCTAGGCTTTGAACGTGTAGTACCGGGTTCGATTCCCACCCTGCACTTCAGATTTTTGCATTTTTTTTTTCGAACATTTTTTTTTTCTTATATTATTAACTTCCTTCGTTCAGAATCGTTTTACTGAAGAAATGATTTATCGTTTCTTTAAAATATAATACGCCCGTCAAGAGAATACCACCTGTCATGCGAAGTACACCCATTGTGCGACGTATGTCCGCTTTTTTTTATTATCTATGCTATATTTCCAATGTTACGAAAAACGAGCCGATTTGATAAGCGCTACCCCAACCATAGAAGTGCAACATTTTGACGCACCCATTACTTTACATGCATTTTTTGTAAACTTTATCTTGACATATCTCACCAAGTAATAGTCATAAGTCATGACTAGTCAAGTTTGGTATTAAAATTTTTGTATTGATATAGAATTTAGATTGATATACTTCAAAACTGTGAAAAAAATTAAAAAAAGTCGGAAAATATACACATTTTTTTTTTAAATTCGCTCATGAATATACTATATACTTATATATTATATAATATAATAGTGTATTTATATATTTCGTTATACCAGTTATACCATGTAGTGGTAATAGTATTAACACCAAATCACTGAAAATAAATAATAATATCCTTTATTATTATGTATTTTCTATTATTGTTTTGGCTAATTTACGAGTATATTATATAATATATTTATAGTATACAAATATATATGAGTATATTTATCAATGGATTGGAAAAAAACTGTGCACAAATTCCGCTAATTAAAATATTTTGAGAACACATTAAAAATCTTTAATAATTTTTTTCATAATTTTGAAATATATCAACCTAAAGTCCACATCGAGACTAAACTTTTGATATCAAAAAGGATATGACATTCCCTCCAAAATGTTGTTAACTTTCGATTATATAATAGCCAATAGGTGATTTTAGTCTTAAACCACTTCTGCCTAGACATGTTTTTACAATAGAAATCGGGTGATATCACACCCTCAAGGGGCCTTGCTAAGTATAGAGCCCCCCAAATAATGATCGTAATTCGGCCTTGATGACAATGAACAAAATTTTGTCATGTATGTGAGTATGTAACTATTCTACATGCTATATGATCACAAATTTTATGAAATATCATGACTAAATATTTTTATGATGAAATCATATGTCTATGGATGAAATATGATCTGTGTTATCATTATCACTTATCATTTTTTCCTATAACATATCCCCTCACCAAACAATGCTTTGTAGATAATATGACCATGAAAAAATATTAAGTAAGGACTACTAATAATACTAAACAGTATTAATCACAGAAAACAGTTAATTAACTTTTGTAAAAAGACCAGAAATATGGAGGCACAGACACACTATAGTATTTTATTTTTAAATTAATGAATCATTGATGAAAATATTTGTTGACTCACATAAAAAACATACGATTATTACATGAATGTATTGTAGAAGTAGAGTATTATATTTAAATAAAATTGTGAAGTTTTCAAACAAGATCAAAATATTTGGAAGAACCATGAGTCAAGGAGAATCAGCCGATTACAAAGCGGATTTGAAAAAACGTTTGTCGCCTATTCAATATCATGTTACTCAGGAAAAAGGGACAGAGAGGTAAATATTTTTAGATTGGCAGCAAAATAAATTTATCAAACTCAATATATCTTGTATCTCAATATATTTTAGAGCCTTCACTGGAAAATATAATAAATTTACTGAAGCTGGAGTGTATACATGTGTAGTCTGCAATGAAACATTATTTACTTCAGAAACAAAATTTGATTCTGGTTGTGGTTGGCCAGCATTCAACGATGTTATTGATCAAAAGAAAGTGAAATTAACCACCGATACTTCTAATGGTATGTTTGTAGTAATGTTTTTGGTTTTGGTAGACCTGAGCTTGTTTTGTGTATTTGTTGGACGATTGGAAACGTTGCATAAATAATAACACTTTCTTTACTTCTAATGATGAATGCTTGTTGAGTTTCTTTATGGATCAATGATTGTAATTTATTACTCTTTAAAATATGTATTATCTATTAAATAAGCAATTTGTTTAAAACTTTGTATTGGCTAATGGTCTCATTTTATTATTCTACTATCTACTTTTAACAAATTGATATTTAAAAAACTGGAACAAATATATTGTGTAGCTTAATAACTTCTTGTTTGACTCCTACTTTTCTCACTATAGGTACATTATAAATCACACATAAATATTTTGGGTGACGTTATTAACACTCTGCACTCATCACATTATCTCACTAAATTTTTATATCAAAACTATATTTTTGTGAAAAAAAGTCATTTAAATTCTAAGGGGAGTGAAGAAGCTTATAATTTTACTTAACTTATGATTTTATAATGATGTTTATTTACCTATTTATTTTTAATTTTTGCTTTTTTTTTTCTTTCTGTAAACACTTTTCATATAGAAATACTTGTACAAAAGTTTAGATCAGTATCTTTATAGAATCCAAATCACACCCAGATGATTTGAGAGGGAATTTTTCAAATTTCTCAATACTTTTTTCAAAAACTTGGAAAATCTGTCAAAAAATTGACAAAAGCTGGCAAAATATGCTATTATTGGAATTTTAATAACATTGATTTTTTTTGTTCAAAAATAATGTAGCTAGAAACTTGAAACTTTCACTAACTACAACAAATAGTTATGAGAACACTTCATAAAAATTTCAAAAACATTTGATAAATTTTGAGTTAACCATAGCATTTTGAAAATATTAGAAATTTCTTGTTTTTTGTTGGTTTTTATGTAATAACATTTTTACCTCTTGATATTAAGACTTGGAAATTTAATGTGATTACTCACAATATATGTCTAATTGGCCTAAAAAATCTCGAAAATCGCAAGTCAACCATTTTCTTTATAACTATTTGAAGGAAGATTTTTGATGAAATTTATTAGTTTTATCTAAAATTACGCACTTTAATATACATATTAGTAAATTGGTACGACCATTGTTTTTGAAACTGGAGTGAACTAAAATTCGCAATTATCAATAGTTTTCTAACTATTCTATTCAGAAAATGTAATGTTTTTTTTGGGTATTTTATAAAATACTTATTATTTCATCGGTTTTAAATGCTGTTTATTTTAATCTCGTAGTTAATGCATCAAGTTAGAATGTGATGAAACCGGTTTCCAATCTTACCAGGTTATCTAAATATTTTACACTTTTTTCAACCGTGACTGACCAGAAACGACACGATAAACATTAGTACTAATTATGTTATAGTGAATTAATGTTGATTTACGATTATTAGAGCCGCTTTGTTACTTCATTATGATGTTTAACCTTTATTGTAATTTTTAGGGTTAAATGTTTCAAAACTGATTATTATTGTATATTAGTTAAAGCTCCGCTTAGAATCGTTTTATTAAAAAAATTATTTATTGTTTCTTTAAAAATCAACATACCTACCAAGAGTATCACACCCGAGGTGCGAAAAACACCCCAATTCAAATTGAAATCTTTACGATAAGTATAGACTATCCATAGATGGACCACACTGTTCTGTGTATATAGACTAATGCTAGAGCATTCATCAACGCAATTTTTCGCTCTCCATATGATACAACTGGCAGTGTCTCACATGTAGCCGATCAAAAATATTGAGACGTCACCCGGTGTTTGGAATACTATGGCTACCTTACACAGGGAGGATGCTCAGAACGAACCAATTATCATCGAGCCAAAGCGTGTTCTCTCACTGAATTGCGGAAAAGTTTTGTTTCGCCCCTCTTTAGATCAGCAATTTCACCTATTTGGTAATTGATACTATCATTGAATGTAGAATATACTAAAATTAGTATATTCTAAAATCAATGATACTTCAAATCAAAATTGGCCCCTTTAAAAATGTAATTTTAAAAATTTTCTTTAGTTTTCCTAAACATAAAAAAGAAAATGGTTAAGTATTTTATCTAACTAGATTTTCACAAAATCTAGCTGAATCGCTGTGTTTTGAAAATAATTAGGAGTTTGCTTTGTTGTGGTTTACCTTTTATTAACTATGATCATAATTTACTGCTTGAGACGATTTTCAAAAATCGCTATTTTGGACTACACATATATAGAACTTTAAAAATATGCCATTTTTATACGATTAAATTTAAAATTTTGTTATTTTTTTTGTACTCGAAGATTCACCATTAAACTTTTATCCGTATTTAAAGTATCTTTTTCATGCCACTGTCAGTTGCTCATTAGT
This sequence comes from Stegophylla sp. TES_Ste_2020, assembly GCA_025469315.1. NCBI lineage: Eukaryota > Metazoa > Arthropoda > Insecta > Hemiptera > Aphididae > Stegophylla > Stegophylla sp. TES_Ste_2020. The sequence continues at coordinate 25,559 of JAIPRM010002483.1, read as the reverse complement.
TTTTATATACATTAAAAACTTCAATTAGTGATCAAATGACTCTTTCTTAAAAAAAAAAAAAAAATTATGTTCTTTATAGCATTTATTTCATAAATTTGCAGTTTCTTAATAAGAGTTGAGCGTTCTCAACAATTTTACTCGTATATGGGTCTATTAAGGTTATATTTTTATAAAAATCAGTGGTAATTTTCTATTTAGAAGCACTTTAAATGTTAAAATGGATAATTTTCACTAATAATTTAATAAACTTTGAACATTCTGTCATAATTTGCTGAGATACATTGAAAAGCAAAAAATTTAATAATCATCCAGGCTTTGAGTTAAACTTTTATTAATTTATTTATGAATGATAACCCAGGATTTTAAGTAAATATTTTTTAGTTAAGCAACTTTTATGTTGACATGAAATTCAAAAATATTTTTTAAGGATTACAGTTCACATAAGTTTATATCTTGAAAGATTTACTATATTTAAATTTAATATTTTCATTGTTTGATTACTAAAATTTAATTCATTAATACACTCATATCATATTATTAATTTTGAATAGTTTTAATTATATTTATATTAATCATTTTTCTGAAATACAGTTGAATTGTTTTTTACATAATATAACAAAATTATAACTTTAATAACTCATTTAATTATGGTGATTTAAACAAATTGAATTTTAGTTGCAGTGTATAAATTAAATGTAACTTAGAATCAATTAGATTGCATTTAAATTTTGTTACATTCCTACAAGAAACTTTAATTATTGAATTACATCAAATTAAATAATTCATTAAAATATTCTGGATAAAGAAAAAAAATTAGGAGCTTTATTTTTGATTAGAAGTTATTGAGTTGTAGTGCATAGGAATAGACTGTTAAAAAAATCATGGTAATAATTTATGTGGTGTTGGCGGCGTTTCCTTGAATTCTCGACTATACAAAACAATGCTGTCGCTTAATGATGGTGATGGATACTACAGTCGGAGCAAATTTGCTGTTATTGATAACCAACCCAGGTATGATAAGAACTGAAGTGCAGTGTGGAAAATGTGATGCACATCTTGGACATGTTTTCAAAGATGGTCCACCACCAACTGGAAAAAGATTTTGTATCAATAGTGCTTCAATGAATTTTCATCCATTGAATCCAGATGTATAGTTTCTCTATTATGGTAATTATATATTTTTCCGCATTTATAATTTATTCAAATTTCAGATATCATTGTCAATTTAATAAATTTTGAAATAAATTAAATTGATATAGGTACACATAACAAATTAAAAAAAAAATTCTTCAAATAGTATATATAAATACAGTGTGACATGAAAGCACCAGTCAGTTTCGAAAGTAACTTTGAAAAGTATATTGCCTACTCTAAATTGTCAAATGCGTTTTGTACAATATATATATTTAACTGTCAACACTTATTCCTGCTATAGGCCTCATGACTATTATTGGGTTAAAGAAAAGTGAATATAGTGACCAAAAATAATAAAAATAGTTACCGAATATTTTATGTAACGCAAAATATTTTCCAGCAATACTTAAATTACGAAATAATACCTTGATAATGTAATGGTATTTAGCTATTAACTCATACATTGATAACATTTAAGTAATATTTTTGTTTTAATAAATTATCAAACTTGACTAACTATGTTTTACATGATTTTATTTTATTATTACTTAATGAAAAAAATATAGTTTTTTTGATTGAAAATAAACAAAAGTATAATTACATTAAAATTATACAAATTACTTGTATCATTTAATGGTGATAATATGACAGCACTATGGACTATCACGATTCACTTTAACTGTTTCTTTTACTAATATTACTGCATTTCAAAGATAGTAATATTTTTTATGATGATTACTCTATGTAGTAGCAGAAGATGATAACTGACATTTTAACATTAATGATACCAACAATTTGTAAAATAGTGATTTTTAAGAACCAATTCGTAAAAAAGTGACTAGTTATGAGGCTTGCTATTATTTTTTTTAAAATTATTTGAGAAACATAAGCATAAAGCTAAATATACTTCATAGTTTGGATAGGGTTGCTATTTATCCTAGTTTAAAAATCGAGAATTTTAGGAACCCTTCTAACCATTTTCAAAATTCAAAGTCTTGTACCCTTAGGTGTAACTATGTAGGGGCTTGGGAGACACCTTAGAAATCATATAAGGTTGATGCTATTAAGGGAGGCTAAATTATACAAATAAATGTATTAGCTCCTCTCAAATGACAACCAAGGCAGGCACCCATGGAAACCGTGGTAACCATGATAATCATAGGTTAAAAAATTTATTTAATTTAAATTGAAGGACTTCGTTCCAGGTGCACGTCCTGTGACACGTTCAGTTTTTTTTTCTCGTCCAGTTCCACTAATAACAGAGAACAAGAAAAAAAAAATTTACCAAAATATTTATCATTTTAGATAATATAGTTTATCTAAATTTAAATTTTCATAAACTTTTTTTGTGAAGTTTTTCCCACATTTTGAAAAGTAACCTCTAAAGTACAATCTAGAGGCAAATTCTCATTAAAAAATTGCTTGTCAAAACCTTGGACAAATATTTTAAATTTCTACAAGTGTTTACCGAAAAAAAAATAATAATATTATCATTGTAAAAACACTAGCTTTTTCGCTCTATTCAAAAATCTGAAGTGCTTAATAAATAAAAACAATAATATTATGTAAAATTATTGAAATTTGTCTTGAAACCTATCCAATATCCATGTATAAACTATTAAGTTAGCAAAATGATTAATCAGAATGAATACAATGCTAGTGCACACTGTATTTTCTATAATAATGCAATTTTATCTTTTATTTCAAAAATAATAATGATTGATATTTATTTTTTCAGAAACAAACTATAATATTGGATTCTACTTGATCTTCAGAATATGTGTACTTACACTTACTACATACATACATATTAACACAAATTGTATTTTAGTCAACACATAACCTGTTAAATATTTGTGAAAGATTAATAATCTAAGTTAACCTATGTTTTACTGTGTGATAATGATGATTGAATTGATTAATGTCATTCAATAAAAAAAATATTGTGATTGATGTAAGATAATTTTAATTTTATTTGGAATTGGATAATTAAATATTTATAAACAATATTGTTTTTATTTTTCCCTGTAAAGTGAAAAAAAAAAAATGACAAACTTTGTGATTTTTTAAAAATATTCTAAATTATTAAGACAACTAAATAAAATGGTATGTTACAATATATATATATATATATATATATATATATATATGTATGTACCTATATTTATTTATGTATATACTCATATTGTATATAACACACACCCAAGAAATAAAGAAATGTATTAGAGATCTTAAAGTTTTAAATAAATAGTTGAAATAATAGCAATTTCAGTTATCATAAAATAAAAATTAAATCTAAAACAAACTTGTTTTGTAGTTTTTATGCACAATATATACATGAAAATGAAAATTATAAAAAGAAAATTACTTATAGTTATGTAATGATGAATATATACTTATAGAGGGGAAAATACATATAAATATTGCCTTTTTAAATTGTTTAATAATTAAGTTCAATCAGATTGTTTGCCATTAAAAAGTACAATGTAATTATTATAGTTGGAATATATCATAAATTTCATAAACTTAAGAAATTATTGATACTACATTAAAAAATGTACATGGCGATTATGAAAGATGGAAAGAATGTTGTCCTTCAGAAGCAGCTATTTGTAATTTTTTCCTCATTATATCAATGCTGGAATAATCTGGTAGTTTGAGGTAGTTTACACACGTCATTACAGATGGTAAATAATCATCTGGATTATCATTATCTTCAAATATTCGTCGTACAATTGTTAGTGCTGGAGAAAGTGATTTAAAACCTGAAATTCACAACATACAAATAAGTTGACAGTTGGAACAAAATGATTTTATTGCAATTTTTAAAATTTTAATTAAATATTAAATGAAAATAAAATGTATTATTATATATAACTAGAAACAAGGAACTGAAAAATATCTGTTTTCAAATATTAATTAGTTGAATTAATAACGATTCTGAGTGGAGATTCAGTTTACACAACACAATTTTACTTAAAATTTATAAAGTTCATTAATATTACAAAAAAAAAAAAAATTAATTTTTGATTGAGCCAGTTTTATATCCCATAACATAACCATATTCCATAACCTGTATTGTCATATTGCCCATAATAAAAATGTAAAGGTATTTGTGTTACATTCTGGGTAGTTTTCCAAAGTCTGGAAAACTATTAAGAATTTCAAAAAATGATTTTTCAAAAGTATTTAATTGAAGGCAAATTACGATTTGAAAAGTTACTGGTTGAAATTTTTGGTAAAGTATTTTTATATAAAAAAAAATACTTTTATTAAATTGGTAAGAAATAGTAAAATTGAGTTTTTTATTTTAAATTTTAAAATGAAAATAATAAAAAAATTTGAAAATGATAACTTGAATTGTTATTTGTAAGAAGTTTAAATTGTATTTAAGGTAATGGAAAATTGAGTTATTAATGTTCAACAAAATATAAACCTGAACAGCATAAGGTTAACACTTAAAAAGTTAATTTTTGTTTTAAATCATCTCCGAAACTTATACTTGAATTAATATTACAATAAATTAGACACTTGATAATAAAAATATTGTATATTTGGTAATTTGGTCAACGGGGTTAAAGTATATACCACAATATATTTTACAAAAAGTCCATAATGCTGATCAAATTTAAGACATATTTTACCTCCAACAGGAAGACGGGGTGCTCCTGTTACAAATCTTAAAAAGTCTCTTTGTTGTTGATTATCATACTCTGATAATATTTTGAAAAGAAAACCAATAGCTCGAGAATTGGCTGTATATCCATGATCTAGTCGACATGACTCTGATAACATACGCGTGTCCCAGTTTTTTGTTGTATTTGTATGTCCACAAAATATTGCTTCTAGTTCTTCTGGGTAGAAAAGTTGTCCAAGACGCTTAAGAGAAAATACACTTTCAAATCCTTCCCTTAAGCTTTCCATTTGCTTTGACACACCTTCACGTAAAAACCAATGACAAACCAGCTGAAAACAAAAAAATATTATAATAAATCCAGATTTTAGAATTTAGAAAAATTTATATTTCAAATTTTTAAATCTGAAAAATAAGAACTCAGACATTGTAACATATTTTAAGATTCTGGACTGAGTTGAAGAAGTTTATGATTTTACAATGCTGTTTTTTTTCTTTCTGGAAACACTTTGTTTAGAAATACTTGTCCAAAAGTTTTGATCAGTATCTCTATAGAACCCAAATCACATCAAGATACTTCACAATAGTAATTTTTCAAAAACATGAAAAATCTATCGAAAAATTGACAAAATATGCAATTACTGGAATTTTCGTAAAATTGAAAATTACTTATTAACATAACTTCTAAAATAATGCAGCTAAAGACTTGAAATTTTCACCAACCACTGAAAATAGTCACGAGAACATTTCACAAAAATTTGATCAATTTTGAGTTAAGTACGGCATTTTGAAAATTTCTCATTTTTTGTTAGTTTTTATGTAATAAAATTTTGGATTTTTGATATTAAGACTTGAAAATTTAATATGATCTCACTGACT
>JAIPRM010002483.1:0-19812 GCA_025469315.1 Stegophylla sp. TES_Ste_2020 | reverse complement strand
GGCGATTGATAAAGATTTATTGCATCTTATGTATTTTTCGACGCTGAATACGATGGTGTGAACGTGCAACAATAGTTTTCTAACTATTTTGTTCTATTTTGAAAATTCAATATTTTCAGTTATTATACTAAATACCTACTATTTCACCTACAAGGTCAAGTAATGTGTTGTGGTGTAATGGTAAGGCAACCGGCCTAGTACCGGGGTTCAATTCTAGCCCAGCACTCCGAATTTTTTGCATTTTTTTTTCTTATATTAAGAACTTCTTTCATTCAGAATCGTTTTATTGAAGAAATGATTTATCGTTTCTTTAAAATTCAATAAACCCGTCTAGAGAATCCCATTCGACGTGCGAAGTACACTTTTTTGTAATTAAAAATGGTGTTTTTTTAACTAAATTCAGTTTAATTGGCCAATCTCTTAATGTGAGCAAATTGAGTTTGGTCCCAACGAGCCTACATTACACGGAATCCACTATATATATATGTGTGTGTATGTGTTACGGGCAAAATATACAATTTGGGCAGTTTATACAACCCCCAATGTATATTGGGCAATATAGATAATGACAAAATTATCACTTTGTTTCATGATTAAATAAGCATAGGTTAGTTTACCGGGTGTTTGGTCAACTCTGCTTCGCTCTGCACATCAAAAATATCCCTCGGTTTGTTTTGCAACATGACATTTCAGTTTGATAATCTACTCGCTCTCCGAAAGTAGGCAGTTTGGTCCTGCCCACTTTCGACTTTACACAGAAGTTGATTATCAAGCCAAAATGTTCCTGCGTTGTACAGCAAGCCAAGAATATTTTTGATTTGCGGAGTAAAGAAAAGGCGTTGACAAGCTTAGTGAGTCGACTAAAAATTTGGTAAACTAACCTACGCTTGTAGATCATGAGTAGACAAAACGAAGGTAGACTGCATATTGGGAGATAGCCATAATATTTTAATCATGTATAATATCAAATAAATCTTCATTATGTTCATAATATTTAATGGTATTATTTTTAAATACTGATACAATTAACTTACTAACATCCTTAACTTTTAACACATTGTAATCTTTTAATAGTTTATGATCATTCGGTTGCTTTCTTTATAAATTATTCTTTAATTGACTTAAAGTAAAGGTTACATAAAGTGATAATTTTGTCATTATCTATAATGCCCCGTATACAATGAGCATTATATATAATGTCAGGTCATTGTATACAATGCCAAAATTGTATACTTTGCCCATAATATATATATATGATATATTCATATATCACCAATTCCTATTGATGTATTAATATAAAATATATATCGGTACAATTTCGCTATAGTGAAATATGGATATTGTGCTCAGTGATATTTAAAATTTGCAAAATCCAAAGATGTCCACCAGATTACACTACATATTTGATTCTTCTTCAATAAATTATTCTTTTATATATAAGAATATACACAAATATAAATTTCTTCAAACTTATAATGCATTGTTATCTTCTTCTGAGCTATGTTCAAAATTTCAAGTCTCTAGCTTATCGAGAAGTTAGTTTAAAATCAATTGAAAAATTCTAAAACAGACATTTGGAGTTAAATAAAATGGATGTTATATTGAATTGAAATATTGATATCGTTGAAAATCCCAAGCATAATTAATTAGAACGTTTTGAAAATCCACAAGACGATGAATTCATTTCATAAAGAGTGCAACTTATTTTCATTTGCTGTTTTTAAACTATTTTATCACGAAAAATTTAATTTATTTAAGATATTATTATTCTAAATTTTAAGCTTCTACAACTGTACAACCCAAACATATTTGTTTTAATAAGTAATAATTATAAATACCTCTATATATTTATCCAAATTATCTATTGTAACATCTATATTTTGACCATTTTTACGTAGTTCAATAGTAGGATGCCCAGGCAATGTGAAATTAAGGGCTAAGTCTTCAACAGAACAACCATCTAAAGTAATTTTTCTAATCTAAAATAAAATAAAATATTTATTATTGCAAGTTAAATATTTTCATTCTCAAAAATATTTACTATTGAAAAGAAAAATACCTTATCAGTTTTTTGTTCATCACTTAAAGAATTATCTTCAAGAATTAACCTTTTTTCAAGTACTAACTGGTGAAGTTGTGATAATGTTTTGTACACATCAGGAACTATGTATGAAAGATCACTGAGACAGAGATAGTTTTCATGGCCCAATAACCAACGGTACATGGTAATACTTAAAGGTAAATCCAACTGAAAAATCACAATAATGTATCATAAATTAAGAATAAAAATCAAATTATTGATATAATCTTACAAGTCTTGAATCCATAATAGCTTTAGCCATAAATTTTCCTAAGAATTTAAATTTTGATTTCATTTTAACTTGGTGTGGTAGTTTAGTAGTTCGAGATAATGGATTGGGATATAGTCCTTCTGGTGAATGGACATAAATATCAGATCCAGAGGAAGAGTTGTTCCACAATTCTAAATCGGCTTTTTGTAACTCTTTTGAAACCAATGCGTAAAATTCTAAAGTTGGTCCTAGACCTGTTCCAACCTAAATAAAAGTAAAATTATTAAAAATAGACGTACTTCTCACCTTTGATATTCTTTGCTCTTCTGTTGGGATATCATAGGTGTAATGACCTTTAAAGAAATGATTAATCGTATCTTTAATAAAATGATTCTGAGCGAATCTTTATTTAATATACAATAACAGTCGATTAGGTTATATTTAAAAAATGTTGTTTAAACCCCAGTACATACTCTCGGTGCAACAAAGGCTGAAAGTAGCATCACCACTTTTAGTATAACATTAGGTAATTTATAATTATGAGAGTGTGTTTTGGGTATTAAATATCTTTATAAAAACATTAATAACAAATTACACATTTTTTTAATGAGAAAATGAATTATAAAAAAAAAAATGATAAATTTTGGTGTTTTTATGAGAATATTTTACATAATTTATACTATGGGAATATTTATAAATTTAACTTAATTTTCCAATTATACTAAGTATTATATATAGATATATGTTTTATATTATTATATAAAAGTAATAAAATTTAATACTAATAAAATCTACAATTTTTTTTTCCAAATATCAATTTTTATTTATAGCAAATTATTTACAGTATTTAATATTATATTTATAGTATAAAGCTTTCCGTATTTCTTAGATTTTTTTTTAATTAAAAACTTGTACATTTTTTTATTTTTTGTCAGCAAAAAAATGTCTTCCACAAAAATATTCGCCAAGTAATTCTCTATGTAAAAACTAATGAATTCCATCAAATCGCTAACTTTAAACAGTTTTTTTAAAAAAATAAGTTAACTTACAATTTTCGTAATTTTTTTCAGTGCTATGAGTAACACACAAGAATATATTTTTATGTATTACTGTATTACTATACCTTTGTATTAAATTTTCAAGTCTTAATATTCAGGCATTAAATATAATAAAAATTTATAAAATGAGAAATTACCATTTTTTTCAAAGTTCTGTACTTATCTTAAAATCTTAAAATTAGTCAAATGGTTTTTAAAATTGTATAAGGCTTGTACATGTCTACTTTTAGTAGTTTGTGGAAGTTTCAACTATCAAACTCCATTATTTATGAAGTTATTATCGAATTTATGAAAATTTAGTTATGACATATTTTGAAAAATGACCTTCCAAAAAATCTAAATGAAATTTTCGATCTATTACTATTGAAACTTTTTAACTAGTATTTCTACTTGAAATCATACTTTCATACATACACAGATTTATAAAACTAATATATCCTTTATTCCGCTCAGAATCTAAAATGTCAAGGTTTTTAAAATTTCATGTTAGTAATTACTTCATCTTCATATTGTATTTCTAATAATGCACGTGAAGTGGCATTTTCCGATATCACAGCTTCAGCTTGAGAGAGTATATTAGATCTAGTTACTGAACGTTTACGTCTATCTAAACGTGGTGCAACACGTTCGTGCATATCACCCGTGGAATTATTTCCAGCACCTTGAAGTTCTGAACTAGAGTCAAGTAATCGCTGCAATGCACGATCCCGGTCAAATACAGTTGCATAAAATAATAATTGTCTAGTTTCAAATGGTAATAAAAATGCACTAAAAAAGAAAAAAATTATAAATTTAAAAATAAATATTTAAAATATAAAATTTTTAGTTTACCATGCTGACGCTACTTGTTGGAGCCATCCAGGTAAATTTCCAGTCATTATTACTAGTGGGTCTTGTAGTTGCCTGTTAGCTTTTGCAGATATTTTAATGTTAATAAATTCCTAAAATGAAATTGTTTCATAACTTAGTATTAAAATATTTGTATACATATTTATTATTATTATTATTATTATGTTTACTCACACTAAATGGGATTATAGAGTTATTGTGAAGTTGTGTTGGATAAAGTGAAGTCCAATATCTATTAATGGCATTTAAAACTCTTAAAAGGCTAAGCACTGGTAATGAAGGATCTTGAATTTGTACATAATCAGGCAATGATAATTGAAGATAGGGTTCAAGTGAAGACTTTACAGGAGACACTACACCCTCTACAAAAGAAACAAAACAATTTATTTGAATGTAATACTTTTTCCTAATTAAATTTCATTTTAATTAGTAGGTAGTTGTAATAATTATAATTTGTATATATTGTAATTATTTGTAAACCCATTCACTGCTATGCCTGCATATATTATGTAGGTGATTGAAAATAAAATATAAAGAAAATTTTTAATTGATTGTGATTGCAACATGAACGAAGATAACATACACTAGAAACTATTACGATTTCACGGGGTCGCAGAAAGTTCTTACAGGAAAAGAGCATCATCAATGTTCATTATTGTGATATCATTAATATTTAGGGAGATATCAAGTACAGTAGACGCCGCTTATTGGACTGACGGTTAATTGACTCATTCGCCTATTAGACTCAAAACGGCCAGTCCCAATATGCACATATACTAGCACACAGCAAAAAATTTTTATAATCAAATCAGACACAGGTCAATTGGGTCACTTTATTAAATCAGTGTTAAACTCGGAAAGAAGCCATCTAGTAAAATGTTTTTTAAATACATGAAGTGGTAATGTGTCTATGTACTTGGTATTAAATTCATTACTTTTGTACCGACAAATGTATATTGTTTACCTACATACTATTTTATTTAGTTTTTAATTGCATTTATACATATCAATCAATATTTTTAAGTAAAGTTTTAATTTTAAAATTTTTTTTGGGTCAATCGCCTTATTGACTCATTTGGTTAATGGACTCAAATGGTCAGATCCCAAAGTGAGTCCAATAAGCGGTGTCCACTGTATTATACATTTTCAACCTCCCAGAGATTCTCCAACTATTTTAGTCCATGTTTGTACATTTATAGCTATGAGCGTTTTCTCACGGGAAAGCATTTGGCTGCCTAATATGTTATAATCATTGAGATAGATTACAAGTAATGGAGAGTGGACTAGATTATGAAATACATAGTTCTATAAAAAATTCTTTATAGATCTTGATGAAAAACAGTCTAAAGTTTTTAGCGTTACCCCCAACATCGAAGGGCAAACCAGAACTTTAAATAATATAATTTATAACTTGATGTAACACAGAATCAAATTATCATGATTGGTTGAGTTTTGTATTTAAGTTTTGTCTATAGGACTTCAAATTGATGTATTTCAAAACTCGATTTTTTTTTTTTTTAAATTTGCTTCAAAATATTTTTTAAAAAATCTGAACTCTGATGATATATGTTAATTTTTTCAAATCCATTGATGAATAAACTCATATTATATTTATGTATATTATATAATATAACAAAGGTAAGTTAGAAAATAAATCTTTGAGGACTAAATTAAGTTAATTGATATTATTTTAAATAAGCTGGTCATTCTTCGTACCATGTGTAATATACATACATACATATATATATATATATATTTAGACAAATATAATATTAAAATATATAATATGTGTAGTATAAGCATTAACATATACTATATATATGAGCATATTGGAAAAAAATGTGTACGTATATTGGGAATTTAAAACTTTTTTTTTTTTTTCAAGTATTGAAGTAGCTCTTAAAATATTTGAAATGTTTATATAATTTAAAATACATCAATGTGATATTTACATTACGAAAACATTTTATTAAAGGTATAAGGTCTATGACTCAGATTTATTATATGATTGACAAAAAATATTATGATAGGCAAGCAAATGCTTTCCAGCCTTGTTATTGTTTTAATTACACATTTTGTAATTATTATTATGATAAGATAGGTATAGTCACAACATTTATATATTGGTTTGGAGTGCGCATCCCCACTATTTAATACACAAAGTTACTTGTGGTTCTTAGCATTTAATTGGTTGTCGATAATTTGTTAATTATTATAAGTATATATTATATAAAAATAGATATGTTGTATAGTCCTGTCACGGCCAATAAAAAAAGGAGAACTATAGGATAGATGTGGCGAAGGGTGGTAGGCGTACCACAAAAGTTATGATCATACCCATCTATTTTGTCAAGATTATAAATTCATGCAAGCGTGGATTCAAGGGAACTGCAACGAATGCAATCGTCCTCCCAGAAATTTTAAAATTCATATTAAAAATGGCGAAGGAGTGTAAAAATGATCAATTTGATGTTTGTTCTATTTTTGGTTAAATCACCTTCCCCCAAATTTAAGTCCAGGACTCTCCCCTTCTCAGCAATTATGTAGCCCTTTTTTCATAATAACTAATATTATTTATTTATATAAATACTATTATGCTAAAATGTATAAAAAAAGTTGCTTATTGTGCAAGTTTGGAAACCCAGATGGATTTTTTTTGATTAATGAGAGTAACTCTGAAAGTTAAGATCCAAACTTTTATTTAATTTTGTTTTTCATTTAATTTTTTTCACAAATCTGTAGCACAGGACTTGTGTTTTAAGTTATAGATGATGGTAGTGAAAGGGTTAAACTTACCTAACCATAATTCATCTTTCACTCTTTTAGAAGCACTTTTGTGGGTTCCAGATCTCCCTTTTTTACCAGAGCTGGTTGCAGGCTTTGGTGAATGTACTTCTGTGTCTTCCGGTAAAGGCCTTAACATAAAATAATGGTTGTTATTAGTATTTGAAGATGCTTGTTCTGCATGGAAAAACTCAGCACATGCCAAGGTTGACACGGCCCTAAATGTAACTAATAGACTAATTACAAGGTGCTTGAGACCAACTTTAGTTCAGACAGTACAAGTATTATGCGAGATCGCACCTTCTAATATAAGGTGAGGTGGCAACAAGAGTAGAGAAAATAAAACAAGAATCAGACATAAGACATCCTTTATATTATGGAGGTTAACTCACAGGAAGTTGACTTAAATCGAAGAAAAACTTTTTGAAGACAACAATTATTAGCCTATCACAAACACCTGAAGTGGCAAGAATAGATTTAAGGAAGGAGGGAATGAAAGGGTATAACTCACAGCTATGGATGGATCCGAAGGAAACCTTAACACTCAGAAGTCGTCTATCATGGTCAATATGGACAAGACACTAGATTACAAACCGAAATTAGGACAGCGAGTATTATGAAAAAATAGGGAATAAAAGAGGATGGAAATGTGAATGCAGTGGGAAGCAGGATGCAGACCATCCGTTTGCATGCCCACTACACTACCACTACCAGTTAAGTGTAGAAAGGTAGACTTTTTGACACATGAAATTCCAACATGGCAATACAAATTTCTGCTTATTGGGAAGAAGGGAAGAGAATATGAAGATTGACACGACAAGTAGTTTAAGATGTAATATTCAATATAATATATTATATTTTAATTTATTATATTATAATATATTTTCCACAACAAAAATGTATGAGTGATTACATAATTATTTATATAATAATGCATTTTGCATTATCAAAAAATTTTAATTTTCCACATCGTGTCACAATATTGAAATTAATTTTTTAAATCAGAATTGATTTGATAAAGGAGTCAAGATATATAAATTAAAAGTAGCAAAAAATAAATACAGATTCGTTCTTTCCAGCAATTGTTTATTTCTATGTTTTTGAAGTGAATGCTATATTTTCAATAAATAAATGATTACAGGAAAACTAGTTACCACTATGCTTAAAGATTTTTGTTTTGTTAATAATGATGCAGCTTAATATTAAGTTTCATTTACTTTAATCATTTTAAAAAATCATCGTCTTGGACAATTTTTATTTTTAAATTTTTGTACTCTTGAAATTGTATGAATGCAGGACTTATATGTTAGTTAATGATATTGTTCACATACCAGTTCAATTATATAATATTGATTTTGTATCGAATAATTGATATCATTGGCCAATACTATAATATGATATAAATACTAATAGATATATTAATGAAAATCATATACATTTGTAACAAAAATTTAATAAAAAAGCTACCTATAGAAAAAAATTGTTGATTTTATATGAGAAGAGCTTGTGAAGTATATTTTATAAATTTGGAAAGGAAAAAGGCAGACATACTTTGCAGCATAGGTATTCTTCGATCCCTTGGATGGAACTAGGTGGGTGTATTAAATTTTAAAGAAACAATAAATAATCTCTCCAATAAAATTATTCTGAGTAAAAAAATTGTAAAGATTATTAATGTATATATAATATATATTTTGTATTCAGCCAGTTAATATCCCACTTTTAAATAAAAACAAGAATAAAAAAGGTTTTCAAAATTTTCTTTCACCAACATACTCAGAATATAAAATGTTAACTTTTCAATAAGTATCTTGGGCACTTGAAATTTAGAACTACGATTAGAGTTAAAATCTACCAATTATCACTTCATTCTAGTATGCATAAACTTAAATTTATTTTTTCTATCATATTGTATACTGATTAAAAGGTTTTTCTTAAAATTATCTAGTTTTTGAAAAGAAATTAAATATACAAATAAGATCTTATATAAGAACTGATTTCGTCTTAGCACTTATATTTAACTAATCGTAAATTGTTTTTAATTATATGCTATTATATTTGTTATTTGATATTAAATGTAAAGAAAAAGAAAAAGTATATGGTTATTATAATTAGATTATTCAAAAAAACAACTTACCTATAATAAATTGTATGAGTTTGTACCCATATTCCAGCAGATCCTAAAGGCAATTCAGATTCATTATCAGTCTCCATGTCATTACTCGTGGAAAATTGACGAACAGCTTGATATACAGTCATATTATAAGGAAGTACATGGTTTCCTATGAGGAATTGTAATTTATGTCTTGCTGATCCTTGTCCAATTACTACCGCTGCCTACAAATATAATTAAACAAAAAGTTAAGTAAAATAAAACATACAAAATTAAATAAATAAATATTTAAAAAACCAAGTTTAAACTTAAAAATCACTCAATTTTATTTAAAATGTATAAAATAGGAAGATAATATCAGATAAAAACAATTAGCCACCACCAACAAAAAAATGCAGTAAATACACCATGAAATTTTTCTTGATTATCTCATATTCTGATAGAGTAGTTTTCACTATATTCCCACGAAAACAACGAGATTTTTTTTTTTTTTTTTGATCAGAAGCTAGAAATAATCATTTTTTTATAAAGACACCCACCAAGTGAATCTAAGCCGAGGAGGAAGAATACTATGATACGAAGTATGTCAAAGTTTTTTGTCCATACTTAACATTACCTTTTTTTTATTCAATAAATGAAGAAAAAGAAAAAATAGAAATTGTACTAAAATCAAATTTAAAAAAAAAAAAAAAAAAAAAAAAAAAAATGTTAGAATAAAATGCCCAAAGATTTTTTTTCCAAATTTTCAAGCTTTTCTTGCACCAAAATATTTCTCATAAAATTATATACCTACAATTAAATTTTCAAAAAGTTTGGATTAAAAAAAAAAAAGTTTGTTTCCAAGTTTTTACTGTCAAATTTTGATAATTTTGAAAAATGGTCTATATTTATTTAGAGATAAAGACGGTTTTAAAAAGTTGATGGCCGAGAAACTTTTGGACAAGTATTTATATATGAAAATATAAACACAAAAAAAAAAATCTAATTATTATAAAAATACTAAAATAAATAACTGCAAAGAATAATATCAAAAAACAAAAAAAAAATTTCATGTTTTTCATTGGAGGTAGCAAGTTATAATTGGAACAGCATTGATTACATTAGAACAAAAACTAAAAATTTAGCTTTTTTATCATTTTAACAGGCATAAACATCATAAGGGATAATTTATTGATACCAAAAGTTCATTTAAATTTCTTCACTAACAAAATAAAATAAGCATACCAAGGTATCATCAATGTCGTCATCAGAATTGTCGTCATCTGATTTAGACTGATTGTTTTCTCTAATATGAGCAAAACCTCTAACCACTAAATATCTTTCAATTGCTTGTACTAATGCTAATGGATCAATTTTCACAGTACCACTTTTCCATTGTTTTAGGTTATTACAGTCAGGATGTCTTTGCAATAAACACTAAAAATAATAAAAATATATGTAATAAATATTTAGTCACGCAATTTAAAACAATGAAATTTACCTTGAGTTGATGAGTATTAAAAAACTTCAAGGCACTATTTCCAGCACCAGTTGATAAATCATGTACTTTTACTGGAAATTGTTCTAGTTGTGAAACACAGCTTCCTAACTTTCCAATTAATGCTGAAAATGGTCTGGTATCTTTGTTATCATTCTTTATAGTAAAAGGTTCATAAGTATTAAGCTGAAAACATATTCAAATGAATGATAAAACATAATAAGAAACACATAAACTAGAAGAAAAATGTATTTAAATTAATGGGTTAATCATTGACAGAAAATAAAATAAACAAAGTACCAAAAATCTGATGAATGGTCTTCTCTAGATTATTAAATGGTTCTAAAAATAATGATAAACATTAAAACTAATACATTTTAATTATGAAATAGACAGTATTTATGTTATTTCAATCTATGCCGTTGATTAAGCGGAAAATTTCAATAAGAAATATTTTGCAGTGGTAAAAAAATTAATGACTGCAATTTTACACCAAAACTAATGATCGGTATCAAAATTTTAGGGAAATTATAAAGCATAATCTTTCTCTAAAAGATAATAAGATTAACAGATAATTTAAGACTGTAACTATTATTAAAGCAGATAGAATTTAGATTTAAAGAATATACTGTATAACAGAGTTAAAACTCTAAATCAATAAGTTAAGTTATTGAATGGAGTTGTACTTTTTTTTGTAAAAATCTATTCATGAAAATTAAATTAATAAAAATATTTAGGCAAATCAAAGATGTAAATAGTCTCAGCAGAAAAATTATATGTATGTATTTAATTTATAGAATAGCTAAAGCCTATGTTTAAAAATTGTTTTCGTCCCTTATTAATATATTTTACAATATTCATCTAACAATATCTTTCTAAAACACAATTTTTTTGGGAATTTGTTGTAAAAAATGTTTAATGATATAAATACCAAATATGTATTTGAAGAAAAAATAATTTAATAATGCAGAACAATTTTATTTAACATTTATTATAATACTTATCAATTATACTTACAGGATATCCAGCAAAAACATGCAAAAATTTTCGTAATCGTTCACTTCTATGATCTTGTCCTAATGTGAATTCAGTTAAATATACAGTAAGAGATCTAATTAGTCCACTATGATTAACTTCAAATGGCGATATATCTGATGTTAGCACAATTTCTCTCAATTCTAAAAGAGCATTAATGTCTTCATTTCCCTAATTTGTAAAATAGATAATACATGAGTAATTATTGATTGAATAATATACATTGTTATATTAATATAAATTTATTATTATTACCTCATTCTGTAATTTATTTATAGATTTGGTAAGTCTCGCTAAAATACTTTCAGATGGTTCATTTTCATTAGACATTTCTTCATCTTTTATACTTTTATCATAAGTATTAAGGAAATGTTGTGATCTTTCTTTAACCCATAATTTAGCTTTTTCTTTATTAACTGCACTTATATTTGATGCTTGATTAGTAGAAGTTGATCCATTTCCACACAAATTAGCATTTTTATTTAATTCCTTTAAAAAATATCGATATAAATATAAATGTAACAATTTAATTAAATACTAGATAGTATTACTTTAGAAAATGCTCTTTCAGTACTTCTTAAAAGACGTGCTGGATTTAAAGACGCTAAAAATCCAGAGGTCGACTTAAAATTTGAATTAGAGAAACGTGTTCTTGATGAAGAGTTTACACCTACTGCTCTTGAAGCAGTATTTCCTCCTTCAATAAAATAATATTGTTAAAAAAAGTATAGCCTGCTTTCAAATTAATTAAATTATAACGAAATTAGAAGGGATTACAAAAGAGTATGTATAAAATTACGAGTATATTATATAGTACAATATGTAAAATAAAGCTAAGCTTAAGAAGAATTTAATATATATTAATTACTTAAAAATGTTTTCAGAAATAATTAAATAATAACAAAATTTCTTAATACCAAGAATAAGAAATTAAAATTGTAATTAAATATATTTTTCATATTAGTATCAAAATACTAATTTAATACATTAAAAAGATAAATATTCACCTTTAGATATGAAAAATTCATGTAATGTTATAGCTTGAGCAGAATTTGGAGAAAGAGTGTTACTATTACTACTACTAGCCATAGTTTGAACCTCACTTATTTCATTGTCTTGATTTCCTTTTTTACGTGCAGCACTAGCAGATTGTCTTTTGTTATATTTTTTATTTCGTTTAAATACTTCAGACATTCGACTAGAATCATAATATTAAGAATTAATGTATTAGAAACTGAAAATATTATATTCTAAGAGGAGAACAGGATATGCTCACACATGCTGTCTCCAACTAACAATTTAGCAACACAAAATCAAAATTGAGTCATCTGGGTTAAAAATGTATGTATTAGAAACCTATTATTTAATTTTAAGCAAAAATAATTTTTCAAGTCGTAAAATTATTTTGGTTTAAAAAAAAACGAGATTTTTTCTTTTTTTTTTTAAATTTAAAATATATAAGGGTTGTTTTAGAAATATTATTTTCTATAAATTTAATAATAGTGTCTAAATTTCCACAAGTCTTAAAAATACTTCATAAAATAAAAAAATATATAATATAAATACTTTGCAGAACAACGTTGAGCTACTTGAGCTAAAACAGTTGCTTCAGGCAATGAATCAGCTTCAACTTCAAGGCGACTTGTTGATGCCTGAATTTCATTATTTCCATTTTCAGATGGTACCTGACATTGGTTTGAAGTATTATCTGAAAATAGATAAATTATTTTAATACCAATATAATTTATTAAAATCGAAGTGTCAATTTCATGACACATTCAATTTTGTTTACAAAAACTATAAGTGTTATATTTATTTGAAAATTAAGAATATTCTTTGCAAATGATACAATATATTACTTATTAGTAAAAATTATTTATTTAAATTGTATTATTTTGAACAAAATTAGATATAAAACAATATATTGTAATAATAAGGTTATCAATAATATAATATTGTAGTTTCTAAAAATGTAAGATTACTTAAACACTGTTATATAGTCAGTAGTTATCTTGTATGCTACCAATGTGTAAAACATTAAATAATTAATATTTTGTAATAAGTCTTATATTATTTGATTTATTAATTAACATTACACATACAAGCGCCTTTATTCACATGGTGTTTCTGCTAAGTGCAGCTAAGATTTTTATATACATATTGTATATAAATAACATATCCTGACTGACTGACCAATATGATTGTCAAGCAGAAGCTATAAAGTTGAAATTTAATCAGTAGTTTTATTTGATGATATAGTCGTAGAGGCTCATTAAGAAAAGATTTCCTAAATTTGACCCCTAAAGTGGAAATTATGGAAAAAAAATCACTTAGCTGGAATTTTTGAAGCTATGAGTATAAATGTAGTCAGTAGTTTTCTTTTATGATGCAGCAAATTCATAAGGCTACAGAGAATGAAAAGGAGGGGGTATCGCTCTCTAATTTTTGTTATCATTCTAAGTTTTTTTTCTGAAGGCCCTCCACAGTGCTTGCAACAGAAAGTAGCTACAGAAATCTTAAGCAAATTCAATAACTTAAAAAACTTAAATTACTTTGACTGCTGTTTTTTGATGGTCCAGGCAATCCTTCTACACCAGAATTTGATGTAGATGGTGCAGACTTTATTGGTGTCTGAATCTCAGCTTCAGCTAATTGTTTAACTTGATGCATTACACCTTCACGTATAAAATGTGTTTCAAAAACATGGGGCAATTTTTGCATTAAAATTTCAGCCATTTGCATAGCACCAACTACAATGCGTAAATCTTGTGATGCCATCATACCAGCTATATGGCTAGCCACCATTTGTTTTTGTGTCACTACTTTCTAATAATAAAATAATAAAACAAATATAATTAATTACTAAATACATTTTCTATTAATGAAAGTAAATATGAAATTTGTAGGTTTTTTTTTTTTTAAATATACACATTTATTTTTAATGAACATAACATTTATTTAACAGTACAACCATAAAAATAAATTATTGACCCTGCAAGTAAATTATCAATAGAATTTAATAATGAAATTACTAATTGTAAGTAATAATAAATATTCAATTACTCTAAAAATATATAAGTTCAATTATTTATTAAAGCAGTAACATTTATGCATATGCTGCCATGATGAGTGTCAATTGTTTATACAAAATTACCAATCACATTATTGACTATATAAATGAAGATTCTGAGAAAAACATTATAAAAACTTATTGTTTCACATATTATTTTTTATTAATGTAATGCAACATGGTTTTAGGGTAAAAAGAATTAATTTTTCATTTAGTAGCCACTAAAACTTAACAACTGAGTAAATATGATTGAGCTAATAGAAAATAAAATCTAAAATTATGAAATAATATACTAATTAGTGTATTTAATCATTAACATATTTTTGAAATAAGTTAAATATCTGAGATATGTATATATTAATTGAAATATAATTTAATTTTCTATTACTTATTATAATGTTTAATGTCCCTTGTTTTAATCTGATGTTATATTACAGCGTTATGTTCCACTTTTAGAGTATGTCCACAATAGTGACAAGGGATAGCTCCGAAAATGGAACATGTAACTGTTATGAAACATCAGTATAAACTAAGAACTAAGTTAATTCAAAAAAATAAACCGAGAGTTTAAATTCATTAAGTTTTAATCAATTTATAATTTATTTAATTTACCAAAAGTAATTCAGCTGGAGAGTAGTACACCATTCGTAATAATGCACGCAGACATTTATATCTGACCAATGGACCAGCTGAACTATTATATACTTCATATAATATACTGAACAGTAAACGTACAAATGATCCAGCCAGTTCGTTTTCACTATAAAAATTAAAAGTAATTAAACAACCTACATCATGAATTTAACTGATATGATAAGGATCAGGTAACAATTATAAGGTGACAGAAACAGGTCTGGATGGGTCAGTCGAATATTCGAGAAATTTTAATGGGCCACTTAAATATTATACTAAATAATATATGTACTAAAGCACATAAAAAACTTGTAAATTATGCATATGAATTGCATATTATGGGCCACTAAAAGGTAACTTCTCGAAGGGCTCCGACTATCCAATATAGCACAGAACAGAACTAATAAATAAGAGTTAAATTTTGAAGTACATAATTTTATACACGTAACTAATAAAAATATAGTTATTTCGTAGAATTCAATTTAGAGTGTTACTTGATAGATTTATTTTCTGCAAAAATAAAATAATCTGTAGGATAATAAGGTTCTTGATTTTTTAAAAATTTTTGAAACAAACCAAACAATTTAAATTATAAGTTGGATACGAATAATAATCTAAGGTTTGAAATTTCCTACTCTAATAATCAAAAATCAAAACAAGAAAAACTATTCCTAGTTGCATGTTTTAAAAGTAAAGCAAATAATTAAACTATATTAAATTTTTTAAATATATTACCCAAATGAAGCAACTACTGTTTCTAATTCAGAAGTAGACCTTGTTTGACAATTATTATTAAATGTCGATGGTGTACTTAAAACTTTCCGCTGAATAGGTCGTGTCGTACCAGTATCTTCATTAATTTGTCTCATTGAATGGAGATCAATTGTGTAAGGAGCATGACTTAAAAGAACTTCATCTTCACCAGCTTGATGTGCAACCTAAATAAATACACATAAAAATAAGTGAAGTGCTTGGTTTTGAAGTTTTTATTGAAAACAACATGTCGGGTTATCATTGTTATAGGTAACTCTGATTTTGATTTATGATGATAAATTTTTTCCAATATTTCTGTTGAATTCTATGTTTACAATAATCTTATTAACAACTAGGGCTAGGATTTATATGCATTATTATGCTTTCTTTTTTTGCAGCTTCTGATTACTGCTTTTGTCAGCAATGTCCACGAATCAAATCATCTAGAGATGAATGGTAGTGTTTTCTTTTTGCATATTTTTAAAAAATTTATATTATTGCTTTTTTTGACAACAAAAATGTAAAAATGCATGTTTTATTGATTATTTCATTACATGCCATTTCATAGCTACACAAAAATTTCCAATGTCTATTTAATCATGTATTTTATTAGAAAATTTTAAATCACAATTTGCCTCTAGATGGTATTTTTGAGAAGTAGTTTTTCATAATTCTCAAAATTTGGAAAAAACATACTAAAATTTTACAAATTTTAATCCAAACTAAATGACAATTTAAAGATAGATGTACAATAAGATTTGGAAGTCAGAAAATTGTTAAAAAGTGAAAAAAAAATTCGGAAATATTTTTCCTCATTTTTTTTTTTTCTTAGTAATTAGTGAAATATAAAATGGGTTGATTAAAAAATAAATATTTTTGTTCCTTTAACAAACTTTGTCATTTTCAAGTAAAATTGTCTTGAATAACTAGAAGCTCTGATCAGAATCATATCATTGACGAAATGATTTATTGTTTCTTTAAAATTCAATACACTCAAGAGTATTTCACTCGAGAAAGGAAGCAAGGTGCGAAATAACAATATAAACTATTGTATGTGTTTATTTAGTAAATTATTTTAGTATATTTTACCACATTTTAATTGAATATAAATCCTAGCCCAAATAACAACATTGTACAATAATAGTAAAACATTATTTATTACTTACATAGGGGTGGCAACATAAGATTTTTTGTTGTAATTAGAGATCGGAATAATATTCAATTTTTATTTTTGCAAATTTAAGAATATTTAAAGATAAAAATAAATTGTACAATGTAATAATACTGTATAAATACTATGTATGATAAAGTTTAAGAGAAATTAATTTATCTTAAATAGATTAATTTGTAGATTTTTAATATATTTTATTTCCAGCGATATAAATATACTGTATATACGAAATAATGATAAAAACATCCAACAAGTAGTATAGGCTAGGAAATAATAGGAAAATTACTCAAAAAGTGTAAGATTTTCAAGCTAGAATATTAATACAATTTATTATTTTAATTAGAAAAAAAAAAAAAAAAATTGACAAAAAACATTAAAATAATAATGTGAATAATACAAAATAAACCTATTTAGCAAAGTATATGGAGAATCATGTAGTTATAACTATTTAAAATACATTTCATAGTCATCACTATTTAATTAGGGAAAAAGGCTGTAGGAATAAATACGGGTTAAGAGAATATCGACAGCTATGTCTAAAAACCTCGTAACTTTATTTCTAATATGTAGTTTGATATTATCAAATATATTAATAATTCTATAAATTAATGATCAATATTTGAAATTTTTAAGTATATCTTAATTTGATAGTGTCTTTTTTTTTTGAGAAATTTTCGATATTAATAATCCAAATACATCGTACAATAAATTGATAGTCCTACAATAGATCGGAAAATAATTAAAATTTTGTATGCACACACATAAAATTAATCATATTATCACAAAAATATTTAGTACATTATGGAGAGAGCTGGAGAGTTATTTACTTATAAATGTGTGACAGTTTTGTTCATAATGCAAAAATTTTGTCATAGTGATAGCAATATCAAAATAATGATACTTATTTTGTTATAGTGATATCAATATTGAATTAATAATACTTATTTTTTCGAATTACAATAAAATATAATTGCAGAGATAACAATATTGATATTCAAAAAAATATTGTTGAACAATCCTAGTCACATGTGCATTTTTTGTCTTATTAAGCTAGGCAGAACGTCAATTTATGTTAATTTTAGAGTTTTAACACTTATAAAAAAAATAAAAAAAAATAACATTTTTGAGGGAAATTGATTCAACATCATACAATTTTTCAATAAAACATCTATGGGGTACAAAATATCCCAAGAGACATTTTGTTCTGTTTTAGTAATTTTTTGTTTATTAATTTTCAGAGAGTGGGACAAAACATCCTCATATCAAAATAATAAAAAAGATCTTCATCGAGGAACAAAATGTCTCAAAAGGGAAAAAATTACCCCCATGGAATAAAATATCACCTTGCTTGCAAGTTTTAGCACATAGGTGTCAATATATTAATACAAAGCATTTGTTTTTGCATATTTAATTACGATTTTTGAAGAATATTAGTATCTTATTTTGAATACTTTAATGAGAATATAATCTTATTATGGCTATTTTAAAATAATATTATTCCGACCTATAGTGATAATCTTTTACTTATAGCAAAGTT
Source organism: Stegophylla sp. TES_Ste_2020 (assembly GCA_025469315.1). Lineage (NCBI taxonomy): Eukaryota > Metazoa > Arthropoda > Insecta > Hemiptera > Aphididae > Stegophylla > Stegophylla sp. TES_Ste_2020. Next base: position 1,041 of record JAIPRM010002483.1, on the reverse strand, counting down.
ACACTTACCCAAAACAAATTATAATAGTCAATTTTAATTTTAATTAAAATGCAGTAGACATACCTCAATTATTCTTGAATCCAATGACGTATAAGAATGCCACATAGATCTATCATCTCTCCATTGCCATTGTACCATTTGTTGAGGAGATCCTGATCCTGGAACTGCACCATGACGATCAAGTAGACTATCAACTGAAAATATTCCATCAGATGGCAACCTAGGCATGAGTTCACCGATTAAGCAAGTAACTTCATATAATTCCTGAGAACTTCTAGGAAGTAATTCGATCTGAAAAAGAAATTCAACATCAATTAAAATAATTCAATATTAATATAACAAATTTATTTTTTATTTAACATTGACATAGTAAACGGTAGTTAAAAATCAACGTATAAAACGCATATCATTATTGATAATTAATAGAAAAAAACAGGGCGTCATACTTAGGTCTGTTTGATTATTCATCACAATCAGTTTAATTTTCCATAAGTATTCACCACTAAATAATCAATTACCAAATGATTTTTAGCTATAGATTATTATTGAGCATTAAGCCGCGTCCAGACCAAGAAACATTTGTCGTCGACTTTGTCAACAATGTCGGCGACAAAATGTTTCTAACAATGTCACAGACAAAATTTAAAATCAGGCGCGTCCACACCAAAGATACATATTTGCTAAACATTTTAGCTTATGATTTACTCTTGGTCAAAATGTGGAACGAGAATGATGTTGTTATTGCTGCAGCTGCTTGCGTAATTTTGAGTTTAAAATGAAATTTTGAGAATTTTTGAAATTTCAGACCACGCGTCATTTTTTAGATTCTGAACGAAGTGAAGAAGCTTATGATTTTACAATGATATTTATTTTTTTTTTTTTATTTTTTTTTCTCTTTCTGGAAACACTTTTTTGTATAGAAATACTGGACCAAAAGTTTCGATCAATATCTCTAAAGAACCGGAATCATACCCAGATGGTACTTTAGAGAGGTCATTTTTCCAATTTCCCAATACTTTTTCCAAGCGCGGTGAAAATATG
>JAIPRM010002482.1:0-30234 GCA_025469315.1 Stegophylla sp. TES_Ste_2020 | reverse complement strand
AAACGACTCGAAAACCATCATTTTTTGATCAGAATTTTATGAAAATTTAAACATAGATAGAAAATCCTATAAAAAAGATTTTGGCGCAAGAAAATTTTGGAAATGTGAAAAAAAATTTTGGACATTTGTCGAACATTCTTTTTTTTTTTATATTATTAACTTCCTTCGTTCAGAATCGTTTTACTGAAGAAATGATTTATCGTTTCTTTAAAATTTAATACGCCCGTCAAGAGAATACCACCCGTCGTGCGAAATATGTCCGGCTTTTTTTTATTGATATAAAATGAATCGATAAATTTTTATGTCATTTTTGAACAAGTATTTCTATACTAAAAAGTGTTTCCAGAAGTAGCGAAAAAAAAAACATTGTATAATCACTAGCTACTCACTACTGCTATATCACTACTCTGAATTTTAAAATTTGTGTCCAGATCAGGGGTCTCCAAGCTACGGTCTTCAGGCTGCATCCAGTCTGCAAACAAGTTTTAACCCCCCCAAAAAAAAAAGAAAATGGTAAATAGTCCCAAAATGTATAAATAATTCAGATAGAATACAAAATTTTTGGTGGGCTAAAATATCAATTTACTTGCTTTAGCCCCTTCTGTAATGGTATTAACCTTTTGAAAATTATAAGATTTCTGAGAGGAAGGGCTTTTAATGAATTTAGGTGGCTTATTCCCTGTCTTCGCCTAAGGTCTAAATATTGATGTATTTAGCTTTCTTTAGCTATCGTTGCAAATATATAATATTTTTGTTTTTATTTCATTTATATACCACTTTATTATCGTACTGGGCTGTACGCAAATACATTAATTTTCATTAACAGAAAAATATAATATTATTGTTGTACGCAAAAAATATACTATTGGTACTCGTCGAGTGGGGGCTCGCGCTATCCCACTCGCGTTTCAAGCGTTCTGGGAAAACTAAGAAAAGACGCGCGGCCGCCGGCGTGACGAGAGAGAGAGAGAGAGAGAGAGAAAGAGAGAGAGCCGCGTACAATCGGCAGCGACAATCGGCGCGCGCGAACGGTCGCGTAGCGGCGGCGAACGGGACGACGAGCACCGGCGGCTGGCGCCGAGGTTCCCGTCGCGGCGGCGGTCCCGCGTGTACAGCACGCCGCGCCGAAAAGCTCTCTCCGCCGTGAACCGTTTTACTTTTTTTTTTTTTCCGTACTACAATATATTACAACGCGGGCGGCACGACGACGTCCACAACCGCCGCCGCAGCCGCCCGCCCGTACAACCGCGCCAATTCCATCGCCGCCGCTCGACCGCTGTCGACGGTTACGCGCGAGCCCCGCGTGAGCGCCATATCTCGCCGCCAGATGGCGTTCAACGCGCCCCGGGGGCCTACCCCTCACGCGGTCTCGCCGCCGCCACCAGTTAACACACAATACCCTCGCGCTGCAGTCACTATGCCCGTCTATTTCTGTTTTATTGATTTAATAGAGTTTCATTAATATATTTTTCAACGGACCTCCTCCGCACACACACACATGAGCACGAGCGCATGCGCCAACAGTGCACACACACACACTGACACGCATATATACACACGGCCGGGCGCGCACGTTACGCTTTACGCGGCGTACGCACACGAATTTGAAATTACGCAACGTAACACACACACACGCGCGCGCGCGCGTTATCTCTCTCTGTCTTGCTCGTCATTCCTTCCCGTTTGGCCACGGCCGTTTCTGCACGTTTCCCCGCGTATACGCGCCCCGTTTCCTCGCTCCTTCTCGCTCTCCCACCCAACCACCACCCTCCCGCCCGTCAACCCCTTTTGCGGCCGCCTGACGCTACTGCCGCCGCCTGACGCCGACGCCACCGCCACCGTCGCCAACGCCGCCGCCGTAACATTCGCATATGACTTTGACGTGATACCGTTTACAATATATATATATTACATTTTATCTATAGTACCTATATTATCGTATTTTTTTTTTTTTTTTTTATTTGTTTATTTATTTATATTTTATATCAATTAATACACGTGTCCAGTGTGCTTATATCGTTCGCACACAAGTACGTCCACTCGTTCGTAATTACCGGTAAATTATTCTTAACCAAATTACAATAATTGCTTCACACGATACGTGTGCGTATCACGTTATACCGTTCATATCCGTTGCGCGGTTTCGTCGGACGTGTGTACGACACCTCTTTTGTGTAATATACATATTAATTTATGTATTTTCACACATTGTTTCTCTGTATTATACCTGTTTGAGCTCTTTTTCTCAATTACTCTTTCTCACACACTTTTCAACTACACACCGTTTTTCTCGCTCATACACATCCCGTCGTCTACGCGAAGACGTACGACGGGTAAACCACCACTCGACCGAAACAACAAGACTCGGCCACGTTGGCGTATGCATTTAACATAGAAACGGGTACGACAAGGACGGTTTCCGATCGCTACAGTGAGGTAAGTCGAGTGGAGCAATTTGTTTTTATACTTACCCGCGTTAATTTTACGCACGTATTAAAAATGTTCATTGATGGTATCGTGCTGTGGGTGGTGGGAGGGTGGTGGGTCTGCTCCCGACAAGTACGACACGAGTGTTGTACGTACGGCTAATTGCAGTTCAACCGTAACCTTATCACTAAAATTTTTAATAGCAACAGAATAGGTTATCAGTTAAGCATGTAGGTATGCTATGTACTGTAATTTTTATATTCTGAAGATATACAGCTATCCTTATGCTGACATTTTAACAGCTATAATTTCAATGACACTGAATTCTCCTCTATCTTGTACTCGTAAACCTAAATCCGTATAGCCCTATAGCTTATGTCGGTTGGGGGGACAAGAGAGGGTTAGAGCCCCTCTAGAAACCACTATTCCATCTAGAAATAAATAATTTGGGGGTGATGTTGTGCCAAGGGAGCTTAACACCCCCAAACCCGGTATAACATTACCATCTATTTCTTGGATATCTACGTAATAATATAGATATAATAATAAATATTTACCGTTTAGTTATTGTGTTTATGTTTTCTGTATAAAATGTTGTACTTAGTGATAAGACTTTTATTCGATTGAAAATGTTTTAGTTCTAAATTTCGTTCTAGTGAAATGACCAACAATTCCAAGTTTGCGTGCGATTTTCACTTTAGAATATTGAAAAAATTAATGCAAGTGTCCCTCAAGGGATACCTACATATTAACAGTCGCATAATATTAACTCTAACCCTTTCAATATTTACGCGGCTGTCCAACTTACAGCTATTACAACATGAATAAAAGACTATGCTGATGATATATTATTATTATGTGTATATCCATAGTATATGACGACGGCCCATATACTGTAGACACATATACAGGGTGGAGGTAGGGGTTCAAATCCACCCCAAAATATTTTCGAAAGTTCGTAATTAGTTTTTAATATAATATTATAATATTTCGAAACACAGATATTGCACTAAGTCACTAAGACTGCAGAGAAGTTATAATTAGTTTAATGTTAAATAAGTTTAATTGCAGCGTTGTTCAATTATTTCAATATGTACGACGTACGTATACTATTACTTTACTACAAATTCCCCCCCCCGAAAATTGTTTTTGAGTACGTGCCTTATACAGATACACAGCACCTGTTAACTTACAAACTCATTTAACTAGGTATACTTTCTGATTAGTACGTTCAATGGCGTGTAAAATCTTATATAAATAAATCGGCATACTCAATCTTTACTCTTAGATATTTTAATATATACTCGAACATTAAATATTGCCATTCCGATATCTAATACAGTTAAAGTTAAACATCCAGAAATCAACCTATATAAACGCTTAACAGTTAACATGGAATAACCATAAGGTGGTTCTGAGACTATAACCGTTTTCGGAGGTTACAGTCTTTAATTTTCAATGAACACACTAACTTAAAAATAAATAAGTGGCGTAAAAATATCCTTTAAAACCTATGTAGACTTTGGTCTACAACTATAGGACTCATTTGGTAATAAAATCAAGACTAATAAAACTTAATCATTTCAAAATATTGCACTAAGGAAACTCACCAACGCCCCACATATGCATTTAAAATATGCTTCAAAAAAGCATGAAATTAAAACTATACTGGAAGAGGCTATGCGCATTTTATAAACGATTTTATGTCAAACTCATAAATCATCCATAATCACTTATGAGCTACTTGGCTAGTCAAGCTGTTCGTAGTAGCTCTCGTTGTTGGTTAAAATGTAATTATTGGTATCACGATCAACTACAAAAAAATTAATTAACTAAAAAGAAGCAAATATGCTAATGTGCTGTGAAGAAGTGGCTTATATAACAAGCTATTCTAACACAATATTATATTTTCAATTATCATGTAATGTAGTTTAATAATCGTATTGTGTACATGCACAGATTGTTTATTTTTTAATAAAAAAAAATATAAAAATAGCTATGATGACCGAGCAGTTAAACGAGATAGTTACTTTAGTTCAAATATTTTTGATTTTATATCGAATAATAAAATATGATCAAGAACTCGTATCAATTAAAGCTTTCTATAATATTAACATAATTTAACTCTAGATCAAGTCTGTCCTAATACTATACATGTATATTATTTTATTTTATTCTTGTACCTACTTGTTATCAAAAATGCATAATAATTTAAAAGAAATCATTATTACAAATATACTTTAAAATATTAAGTAACTATTTATGTACTTACGGATGATGTAAAAATATTTTTTTTTTAAACGCGTAGTTATAGATTTAACGACAAAATTTAATCCCCATATTAATTTGAATCTAGTTTCACACATGACGTGTGTATTGAGATGAATTTAAAGATTTTTTCTCCCTATAATTGAGTTATATTTTCCCACATTTTTGTCACATTTTTCGTTCTAAAAATGCACATAAATAAAATATATAACACTTTTTTATGTGGTTAACTAATAAATATTTATACCACTTAAGTTGAGATTATGTAATTTAAAATAATGTAGGAAAATATTATTTTTTAAATGTTAATATTTACCGACGAGTGATAAAAATAAGTAAATTGAAAATTAACATTTTCCACCTAGTAATTTTTTACCTCCCTAGACTCAAAGAATAATTGTGTGATAATATATTATTATAAACATAAAGTGTAAAACTATAGTAGTGGTTTTCAACCTTTTTTAAATTGTGTCCCCCGATTTTACATTTTTTCGTAATTTCGTTCATTTCTTCATAACTATTTTTTTTTATTTCTTCACTTTAAAATCAATCGTACTTAAATTGGACGATAGCTCCACCTTGTGGCACAAGGTAATTTTCATTGAGGGAGGAGGGTGTTGTCAAAGATTTAGAAAAAAATTGTTGGTGTTGAAGTGACCTAGGGATGCAAGAGTGGATTTTAAAAAGGCAAAAAAAAAATGTTTTTCTAATATTTTAAACTAAAATCGAATATCTACTACTTCATAATATTTTATATAATTTGTTTTTATATTTTTCCTACCATATTTTAGTTTTATATGTTACCGTATTTTTAATACCATATTTAATGCGTGGTTATATTAAAAAACTCGTAATACGTTTATATATTTATTCATCACATTAGGTAAGTTTTAAAAGTTAAATTCAAAGCTTTGTTTCAGTTTTAAAACAGCAATTTTAAATATGAAATTACTTGTTGAGCGCTTTAATTTTTCTCGTTAAAAAGGCTCATTTTAAATGTGAGTTTGAACTTCGAAATAGTATATGGTGCATTTAAATATAATTATTGAATTATCTGCGTGTAAGTTCTTCGACAGTTAGAAAGTTAACAATTTTAGAAGGTTTTTAGAATATTGTTGAATTTCAAAGTGGAGAGTGGGTGAAATAAGTTTACGAACCTATGATCACATTTTTATCATACTTAATACTAATATTTTTATGTTAAATGTTCATATAAGTTTGTACATTATTTTATTTAAATAATTATATGTATTATACCTATAGATAGCAATAATTAAAAAAAGAAAAAAAAACGGAACAAAATTAAAGAAAGGCAAAAATGTAGAAAATTTCACGTAATAATGAGAAACTTAACTAATTAACAATCCGTTAGAAGATGAAATTACGTTATACGCTATTTGGACTGTTATTGTATCGAAAAAATAATTAAATGTATTTTAATAGTTTAAATAATATATATTTATATAAGGTAAGTACCATATTGTTAATTTTCGTTCGAAAAAAATGAGTTTCTAAATAAGCGCATTTGTCCAAAAACTCTATTCGATAATTTCTAGAGCTTGGAAACTATTCGTGAACTTTTATTAAGCATTCCTTTTAAACGTGCTGCGTGGCTTTATTACCGACACAGTGCTTTTATTATAAAACAATAGTACACATTACTATAATATTTTTACTTGTTTGTTTTGGAAATCGCATTACATTCAAGAAAATTGATTACGAGTTATTTATTTTAGTTTAAAATATGCTTGTCTAAAACGTACAGGTGTTAAGTACCGAATAAAATCATCGTGTGCATCGCTAACGTCTACAATGTGGACTCTATACACACACGCGTCTCTATAGTATTATAATTGTGTAAATAGAAGGGAGAATTCGGTACCTACTGTGTCACACGACATCAAATATGATATATAATATTATACTGTTTATGACTTGATTACGATTCTCAAATAATCAGAATAATTATGTAAACTAAACGTAAAACAGATAAATATATAAAAATTATGTCTCAGTTTAAATAATTAGTTACTGTGATAACGCGTTGTTTAAAAAAAAAAAAAATAATTAATTTTTTTTACCATAATTTCATTAATAATTATAATTATTTAGATGCAGTATAGGAGAATATCAATGGAACTGCTTAATATAAAAATAATATTTGCTTAGTGGATCACGGAGAATATTTGTCACAAATAACTGTTCTCTGTACACACATTTTTTAGGTAATTATTTGAGGTACTTATTTACTGGATAAAAATGTATCGCATTCCTAGGCTGAGAAAAAAAATGTGCATTACTGTCTATTGTTATCTCAGAATGATATAGATAAAACTGAGTTTTACTTATGAGGTGGAGAACTAAGCCTCCCAAAAGTTCGTCCTATATTTTGCTTACAAGGCATTGCTGTATCGCGGTGAGATCTATCAAAAATGATATTTTTTTTCCAACTATTCCATCGGAAAATTAATATTTTACAATAATAACTATCCCATTAGCAAACATCTTTGTACACAGTGAATGAATTTCATGACATATGAATCTCCGATTTATAAATGTTTAACTTTCACATTAAATTTGAAGTCTATGTAACAGTCATCACGCAAGTTAATATAATATGGTATGTGTGTGTGCGCACGCGCGCGCACGCACACCATTAAATCATTAAAGCTTGAAACTTGATACATTTCTAATTTCATTATTAATTTTAATCTGTTCTTTCGGTGCAATTAACTTTTCACGTAGAGAAATCTAACTCACTAATAGAGATATACGTAAATTATATTATTTAGGGTGGTTTTAAGCAAACAATTATTTAGATAAACCGCGCACATTTAAACGTACCAAATTAATGAATATTATGTTGATGGCAAAATTTATAATAATTACGTTCTATGATATTATAATGTCTGGCCTTTTTTGAGCAATTATAAATAATACATTTTTTAATTAAATAAATTGCCTCAGACATTATATAAACTAGCCAGACGTCACAGAAAATAAAGAATTGGAATAAAAAAATAAATAATAAAGTAAAGTAAATTAAAGTATAGACAAGGAAGCTGGACATTAATTTGCCACCACGGAAATTTTGCACTCCTCGGGTCAGAAACTCTTGGTGAATATGTGATAAGTGACGATAAATCATTTCTTCAAAAAGAATATTCATAACGAAGGAAATTAATAATATAAAGAATAGTAATAGTCGTTATTTTCAACACAACCACCAAGTTTATATGACCCTAAAAACGAAGAATATTCGTGGTTCAAAGATGTCCGGCTTTATTTTACTTTATTTTACTTGAAGCACTTAAATTTACTTTGCTTTACGTTACTTTTTTTTTTTTTTTTTTTTATCTAAAATTAAAGAAAAGGAAACAAAATTTAATCAAAAAAAATAATTTGAAATAAATGTCCAAATTTTTTTTCATATTTTCAAAATTTTCTTACGCCAATTTATTTCTCACATTACTGTATATTTATTATTTATATTTAAATTTTCATAAAGTTTGGATCAAATAAATTATAGTTTTTGAGTGTTATTTGTCAAATTTTAGTAGTTTTCCCTCCGAAAAAAATTGAGAAACTCGAAAAATGACCTCTCTAAAGTACCATCTAGAGATTTGGGTTTCAAAAAGTTGCTGGTCAAAACTTCTGGACATGTACGAAAAAGTGTTATCAAAATAAATAAAAATAAAATAAACATCATTGTAAAAACATATGCTTCTTCACTTCATTCAGAATCTAAAATGTATTAGTTTAAATTATAGTTTTTCGTTTTTTGTTTCTAATAGTAGCTTTCTTCATTTTTAATTTCAAAACGAAATCGAAAAAAGGCAAATTATTACATAAATATAAAATTATTATATAAAGATATTCGTATATGATATTACTATATAGGATGAATTATTTTTAAATTGTTTATCGATATGATAAGGGTAAATTCGTAAAGATAAGCAATACTTGGTAGTTTCAAAATAGATTTGAGGGTGTACTAAAAAAACTCAGTTTCAGATCACAATTCACTGACTATATAAAATTGTATATTTTTTAAAATAATTATAATAATAATAATTTTGAATGGATAAATTGTTTTAGATTTATGATTCTGTATAATGATTTATGGTTTTGCATATTCCTATAAACAATTATTTATTTAATCTAATAATATAATAAATATAGTATACTTGTTCAAGAAGACAGGCATTATTTGGAATACCAAAAGTGTACAGTTTTTAGTTTACAGTTAGCCCACGTATATTTTTACTCATTTTGTGTGTGGGAGGATTAGTCAATTCACTCGAACAAGCATCAATGATTTAAAAATTTATAAATTGTACGCAGTTAAACTTCTTTGAAGGTTGATTAAGTTAGTCTGTTTGCAGACTGTACACAGCAAATATAAAATGTTTCAGTTGATACTTTCGTGTAGGAGGAGCGCTCAGTTTTAAAACATTAATATATGGTTTAATGAAACATAAAAGAAAGCATTTCTTGAGAATGTATAAACAAGAATTTCTTGGAGAGTACGATTTATTTTTACTTTATAATATTTATTATCTATCGGTAATTAACGCGTGTATATATATATATATATATATATCTTTGTATAAAATACAAAAAAATCTATAAAATATTTCGAAAGAAGTACGTACACTATATTAATATATGTCACAAATAGTGATATATTGCTAAAAATATTCTAGAGTATACGCCTTCTTCACCCAGTCACTGACTTAGGTATGTTTTACATCTAATGTGACAATGGTAAAACCTTATAATAAAATAAAAAAAAATAAAAATTCATCGCTTCGCTTGATATATTAATTTATTTCTTTTCACACATTATCATCACTTTCGATTATGTTTGAATAATAAAATTTTGAAAATGCATTCTTTTAGATAGTATAACAATTATTTCAATGTCTATTCAAAATAAAATCGTTTCACACTTTTTCGATTCAAGAAATATTTTTTCAAACACGTATCGTTTATTGACTATGTTCAGTCATCTAAATGCCAAATAATTTTATATAGTATGATGATTATTTCAACGCCTATTCAAAACAAATTCATTTCATACTTTGTCAATTCTTGATCATGCGAATTCAAATTATAATTGATTTATATAAACGAAGTTTCAACAATATGATTAATCAATTCAAGGTCTTTTAAACTTTTTCTATGCACCCTCACTAATGTATAAAAATACACACATACTTACCACGATTGAAAACAAATTTTTGTGGATTTTTATTGTTATTATAATGGATATTTATAACATTCTAATAGGTATACGGTAAAATACGGTCATATAAACGCATTTCATTGTATATTTAGAGAATATACGCTAAAATAAAAACAAGAGAAGTGAGTATACGCCAAAATACACCACTAGTCACAACCTAAACTTTGCTCTAGACCTCAAAAATGATTTAATTACGAAAACTTACCCAAAAAAGTTAATAAGCTTTATATAATAGCAGTACTCGTGCTTCAAATAAAGCGGAATACTAGATAATGGAAAAATTTTTAAAGAAACAAAATCATTGCCAGTAAGTGTAATAAAATTGATTAAAATCCTTATTATCTTTATTATAGTTATCTCTTTAATTAACTTATGTATGACCGAAATATGGTGATGTAATTATTAAGAACCGCTCTCCACTTTTAACTTACTCTATTTTTGATAAACGTACATCATTTTTTTAAATATATATTTCTATAACTATTAAACTTTTTTTATTTTTTGTAAAAGACAGGTTTAACGTATTGCATGAGGCCCCTTTTGCATGTTTGCTGGCTATCATTTTACTCTTAAAACTGTCACTGATTGTCACTGTCATTTACTTCGTTCAAAATACGATGTTTTTTCTGTCATTGAATTGTTTATTGGATTATTTTTTTGTTATACATACCCACCATAAACAAGCATTATTAGTAAATGGAAAGGGACAATATGAGACAGTAGTTTAAAAACCAGTATAGTTTAAAAAAAGGAAATTGTTTTAAGTATGTAATAGTTATTATAATTTTAAAAAAACATTCAGTAAATCTGTCCAAGATGATTTATTGATAAAACAGAAACCCTGTTTAAAATGGCAATTTTAATGGCTGCAATATTCAATTTCACGTATATTAAATATTTCTAAAACAGACACCTGTGATCAACACAATTTTCAGGACTACTAGCTGATTTAGGTCACTAAAAATCACTTCAATTATTAAAACAAAGTCAAAATGATGATTTATTTCACTTTTACTTTAATAATGCCAGATTCTCGCTCCCTATTGAAGAATAAATTTATTGTTATTAACAGAGTCGTTAATAAAGTACAAAAAAAAAAAAAAGCATAGAAAAATTTTCTGAATTTTTTTAATGTACTTACAAGTAATTTAAACGTGATATTTATCTTAAGATTTCAGTTATAATTATTGCATATATTTAAAATTTATATTTTGTTCAAAAGTAATAAATATTTACCATAAAGACAGATGAGATTTAAATATTTATCTTCTATATAATTGCGTGTAATAATTTTTCGTAAAATATTTAACGAAAATTCAAAGAGTGACCAGCAGATTATAATTTTTGATTAATTAATATTATAATATGTTTTAAATTGAGTATAGATGCTTACTCAATTCAATTTAAAATAACTAGAATAACTAGTAAAGTAATAATTATTTATGTCATTAATTTAAATTTTTTCACCAAACCGTTTCTTTAAAATTTTACAAACCCACCAAGAATGTCCAATCCTAGGAGCGAAGATATCAGCGGTGTAAAGAATGTCCGGCTTTTTAAAATATATATGTCTGTCACTTTTAGCACTGTTGAACATTGATCGCCTGTGTAGTATGCATACTGCATTTTTTTCGGTTTCCGACTTTAAGATTTTGTTTTATTTTGCGCATAATTATATTGTGTTTAAAAACAATGGTTTTGTGTGGGAATTAAAGCTTATGATTCCCATAAATGCGCTGCTATCGATACTCAGCCACATGTAATGTTCATCTCGTGTCTGCTTCGTCTCATCCTGTTGATGTGTGAAGTTAAAACGTGGCACACATGTAAACGAATAGGCCCTATGTATCGTATATCCATGTTATACCTTCGTTTCGGAAACAATTTGCCCTCTACGAGGACGCCAAACTGTAACAGGACACACACACGCATATATTATATCAGGGTTGGCACGAAAAAGCCCAACCCGAAAAAACCCGAGCTGCTTTACCGGGTTAAACCTACTAATTATTTAAAAAAAAAACACACACATTGAAAAAACTCCGGCTCTACCATGGGTAGATTCAACTTAAAATTTTGAATTTTTTTTTTTTTTAGTATAAGATGTGTGTTATAGATATGATCATCTTATTTTTTTTTTCAAAAAGAAAAAAATTCAATAAAAAATTTTAAAATTAAAAAAAGAAAAAATGAAAAACTTAACAATAACAAGAATTCAAAATTATGAAGACATTGAAGGATTAAGCTAAATCAAATGCACGGTTGTAGATCAGAAGTTCGTTATATTATTATTAAAAAAATGAAAAATAGTGTAATCAAAATACAAATAAAAAAGAAATTAAGATGGGTTAATTTAGGAAAACCCGGTTTTTTCTCAAAAAACCCGATCAAACTGACCACTTAAACAACTTCACATTAAACCCAAAAGGTTTTTGGGTTTTTTGGGGGTTTTATTTGAAAAAACCCAAAAAGCCTTACTGGGTTAGGTTTTTTCAATAAAACCCGGGTTTTTGCCAACCCTGCTTTATATAGACATACACACAATACATATTAAATAATATGTGCATTTTGTTAGGTTACACTTTGCAATAAATCTATAAGAATATTATAATATTTTTTGTATACTTTGGTACAGACTCGCTTGTGCAAATTTTTAATTAAATTTGCTCGGCAGCGGTAGTCTACAGTTGCCCTTATTTTATACGCGGATATTATTATTAAATTCTACGTTGTAATAGTTACAGGGACATATAAATAATATACATCCATATATGGTGTATTAATTATTTACATACAGTATGATTGTTATAAATACATAATATCATATCATTCGTATCATCCTACATTATTTCCGCAGAAATTATTATTATTTTAGAATGCCGCTTTGATGAAATATTAATATTATGTTTAGTATTATAACCAGGAAAAATAGTTATCTCGATCTTAAAACATAATTTTGAAAAGTTTATAGAAAGTTCACCTATGTTATCTATGAGTATTTTGCTTTTCGATAAATTTTAATCTGTTCAATGAAATTTCTTATATATATATATATAAGTACGTTTTTTAAATAGCAGCTATTTCGAAACGAGTGTTGTATATGACCACCAAACATAAAATATATATTGTTATCTGCTACTAGAAAATAAGAGCCTGGTTAGTACAGTTGTGGACGATATAAAATATACTAAATCTAATTATTATTTCAACAGGAAAATACACTCACAATAAAACATTTTTAATGTGCAAAATCGATCCATCAGTTTAACATAATAAATATTGAACGTTCTGTTAATTTTTGTAAATCGGTAATATGAAAACTTATTGCTCGACACGAGATGGTTAAAAAAATATATTAGATATAAATTGAATAAAAGACAGTACCAACTTTTTATTGGATCTATTAGTTATCTACAGACTTAGCTAGCGGTTAATTTATTAATATTTTAAACTGATGGCTTTTTTTTTCTTTTGCTTGCTTACTAAAAAAAATGTCGAATAAAATGTTGTGCACTCGGATATGTCACTTTTGCCTATTTTTTTTTTTTTTTTTTTTTGAAATAGCTGAATATATGAAAAAGAAAATAATATTAGTAAAGTAAGTTACCTATATACCTACGTAACAAAAATTGATAATGTAAAGTAAAATATGAAATATACATATATGTAAATTAGTTCAAATACGTAAAAATATGTCTTATCAATTATATAGCTTAAAATAATCATCAGTTAGTCTAGAAACGTTTCTATAGTAGAATCATTCGATTATCTTCATACTTGACAAATATTTTATTACATATAAATTCTTACCTTAGTAATAAATAAAAAAAACCAAACATGTTAAAGTAATAAAAATGTATTACATAGTTAACATGTTAAATGTGTATTTAAAATATCATCTCACCATTATAAACTTGTGACAAACGCCTTACTAAAAGAAATTGATACTCATTTGGACAGCCAAATTAATTTAGTTGTTTTGTATTCATACTAAATGAATAAGAGTATGAATATTATATAGTTTCAAAAAATCTACAATTTTGTCAATAAGTGGTTCTTGATGAAATTTTAATGTGCTAACACCGATTTTAACATTGGAATTTAAATAATGAGGGCAATTCTAAACAATGATATTTCGCACATTTTAAACCAATAAACGGAATAAATAATAGACACATTTAAAGTAGTCAAATTTTAATTTTGAAAAATAATTAGTCTCTCTTCTATGTTTTGTTAGAAGTATTTTATTTTTTTATTTTTCTACTCTTCTACTCCTCAAAATACCATTAAAATTTTGAAAAACTGAGTTATTTATTACGTGTCTTTCGTACTACGCATTACCTGACCAAAATATTTCAAATCAATTTCTTACAAAACATAGAAGAGAAAATATAGAATTCAGTCGTGTTATGGTCACATAGAAGATAAGTTTTATGTGAATTTTTTACTAGCTTTTGACGTTATTCTTTGTCAACACAGACACAAAATATTTTATTCAATTGGTGATTAGTGCAAATGAGTACTTGCGCTCTACAGGAAATAAGTAATCTACAAACATACTAGACATTTATTTGCTACGTACGCACTTACACAGCGGTGACCATATTGAAAGAAAGTCGCCTTAACATTTACCGCTCAATACGCAAATAGCCACTAAAAGTCACTTTAATTGAATTCATTAGATATGACCCGGCCAGGTCCGTCCCCACTATAACGATTTATTATGATTTTTTATTATTTATTTATTTTTTTCATTGAATTCGACCATTGGAGTACGACGATGACGAGGGCTCTCTCTTGTCTCGACCACAACAGTGAGCACACACGTTCTTATAACGTTTGTGTTAACGTAATATAATATATTTACATCATTACCCGACGTTTGCATTTCTTGCGTTCCACTGAGTCCTGGTCGTCTGCAGAAAACGGAGTAAATCCTTAGATATAGATCATTTCGTCGACGTACTCATGGAAACACCAGTTCGTGTCCACGGTGCGCACGGAGCGATGGAAATTTAATAATGTGTATCTGGTGTATCTGGCCGGTATGTTCTTATTTTGTATTATTTTTTTTTCATCTATTATATATATATTTTTTTCTATGTACAATTTTTCGTATGAAAATACTTGTCCAAAAGTTTTGATCAGCAACTTTTTAAAACCGGATTTGTCCATAGATGGTACTTTAAAGAGGTCATTTTTTGAATTTCTCAATTCTTCAATTTTTTTTTTTTTTTTTGGAAAAAACTACCCAAAATTTGACAAAAACGACTCGGAAACCATCATTTTTTGATCCGAACTATATGAAAAATTAAACATAGAAAATAATATAAGAAAGATTTTGGAGCAAGAAAATTTTGAAAATGTGAAAAAAAAATTTGGGAAATTTTTCTAACATTTTTTTTTATATTATTAACTTTTTTCCTTCAGAATCGTTTTATTGAAGAAATGATTTATCGTTTCTTTAAAATTCAATACACCCGTCAAGAGAATCCCACCCGACGTGATAAGAATATCCCGACGAGCAAAGTACACACTTTTTGTACTCGTGAATTTTTAATTTTTGTTCCATATAATATTAACGACCTTCGGGTTTTTTCCCACTGTACCTGGACGTGTTTTGACAAAGTTTGCTGCACAGAGGCGTCATTTCAACTTTTCAATAAAGTCGTAAAATTTTAGGTGGGCAAGTCAAATTTTTAACCACTGGATATGTCTGGTTTTTATCTGTGATAATCATGTTTTTTTTCAATTAAGAGATTTAAAAAAAGAAATATCGATACTTATTAAAAAATAGATTTTGAAGGGAAAATATTGATCTGTATTTTGACAATTATTATTTGTAATACCTGTTAATTTAAATCAACAGTATGATAATAATAATTTTAGTTTTCTGCTAAAACATAAGATAAATTATTATTCGATAATGATACTGGATCAACAATGCCCTACACTTGAATTACCAAACTATGTTTTTCTGTTTGTCGTATTCGACAGTCTTCTATAAAAATTATTTACCTTGATCCATTGAACGTCGTTCAATGTAATAAATTGTATTTGTATTGTTACATTTATTTTGAATTTTTATGAAAATTTATAATATATGATGATTTTTTCGACATTGACATTGATTTGTTAATATATAAATGTTTCACTTTAAAAAAAATTAGGTGTGATAATAAAATAATTTTTCTGAAGTATATATATTTTTATTTTTATTTCTGAAGTATATATTATAATCAATTAACATCTGAGGCCGTGATCGCTATTAACCTGCAGTACCTTAAAATATGATTCCCATGTTCTGCAGAGATTTTTATTATTATTATTATTAGGTTCCATTAGTATTACACACATTATTTATGATCAATATATCTCGGCTTCAATAATAATTATTATTCTGCCTTGTTGAATTTGCTGATGAATTGAAGATGCTTTGTTTTTTGATTTTTGATTTTTTTACTCGAAATCGGAAATTTTACGCATGCTCGAACTTTCTATGTCCGATTCAAAATAAATTATCATTTTTGTTATTACTCTTGAGAGCGCGCTAAACAGTTTTCTCCCTTTATTTTTTATTTATTTTTTTTATTTCTTCCGGTCCATTCAAAATGACCAGGTATACAAATTCGTGGTGCTCATAAAATTGTCTCGGTCCACGGTAGATGGTGAGTGGCAACTCAAATTACGTAGGGTCACCACTTAACACCGGAAGCCGGAAGAAGCCGATTTCGACATAAAAGTTTTTGTATTATATTTTTTTTTTTTTTTTTTTAGCGTTTTAATTGTAGCTCTATGGATTATTAAATAAATACGTAATAATCGAAAATATTTATTTACTTTCATTTTATGTATAAGTTGTATACGTATATTTTCTTATGCATAAAGAGTCGTAAAATATTTTTAATCTCTTTTTACATTCTGAGCGGAGAGCAGCCATTATTGATATTAAAACTGTGCATACCGTTATTCGTATTCGTATATTTTCTTGCATTGTTTTCTGGCGCTGTAAAATTAATCTACAAAAGTTTCTTCTTAGTCTTAATCGGTCGGAAATTAGACACAGATTGAGCTTGGAATATGTTATCATAAATTATAAACTCGCAGTAGTATTCGGAGAAACATTATAAAACAGCTAAATAAGCAAAGGAATTTTAAATGAGTATCTGTCTTTAATAAAACCTTGAATATTTTTGGATAAATGGAGTTCTTCGAATTTAGTAATCATCGTACAAGAATTGGAAATAATAAATAATAATATTGTTGTGCATTGGAGCAAGCAGCATTATTAGACGAATGCATAATTGACAACTTATGGGAATTGTCGTCCATCAAATGTCTAATAAATAATTATGTTGAACTCTTATTCACAAATATGTATTTATATACATAAAGTTGATCACGTATAAGCAATAAATTATTATTATTATAATGCCTTCGGATCACCAGCACAAAAATACTTAAAATTCGATTAGGCGTACTTCGTAGATGTGTAAAAGGAAAATGAGAGTTAAAATATATTTTAATATAAGAAAAATGCGAAAATGGTTTTATTATTTCGAATAATGTTCTAGTGAGAATAAATGACGCATATTTTGCTGTGAATAAAAATGTCGTTGTTTTATGTACTCCATGCTTTTCAGCGATTTTCCGGTTTGAAAAATAAAGGTTTTTCGACGGGAAAACGCAATCCATTACAACGCATCTATATCTATGTGTACGCATACGTCTTGAATAGTAATAATAATAATAATGATACGTTTTTGGAATTTTGTTACCAAATTGATCCTCATTCGTAGGTAGTAAACTACGTGTAGTCAAGTTTTTTTCCACGTGAAGAACAGAGTATGGACAAAACACATACAGGGGATCGAAGAAAACATATAATATATGAATATACATACGAGTATACGACACGGATGTACTCAAAAATATTGTCATAAAAAATCGTCTGAAAACTTTTCCTTTCACACTCATGACCTCTGCTACGGTTAGATTTTTTCGCTTAAAACCTGATGTCTGCGAATCGAATGTTTTCTTTTACATACACCGGCATTAATAATATGTTATCCTTTTAGTATATTTTATGGCGAGTTCTGATCATATTTGTGAAAATAGATTTATAACCGCAGAAAATTCAAGAAATGTCCCTCCACGCCGGGAGGACTTTCAATATTATTATAATGCGATCCGTGTTTACTTATGATTACTTATCGATGTTTGCTGTATAAAATATTTGACCCTAAATAAATAATAGAGATAATAAATAATAAATGAGACCCAAAATACTTTTTACGGCCGCTTTTTATATACAGACCAGCGCTTGACTGATCGCGCAAACACACTCGTACCATAAGTACCACTCTGCACTTCGTTTGAAATTCTGTATTCAGAAGATCAAATACAATTAAAAAGTGTTTTTGTAATTTTCGGTTTTCAATTATTAACTTAACTTAAAGGCCTTTGGAAGATTCTTCTTTGGATCATATTTCTATTATGAAACGTTATGAACAAATACAATTGTTGAAGAATCAAAAAACCCTTCATGGTATGATTTTAATTAAAAATTTATCCGACTTTCGAAAATTCAGTTCATTAAAAACATTTGAAATTTCCTCCCCCCGAACACAGTACTCATCATCTATGCCTTCCGGCAACGAGCGATAAATATATGACTGTATGACGATGATAGACGATGACGCGTCAAAACGATGCGTTCGTTCATATTATTGTGACAGACGCCCAACTGACGATAATTTCACCGATCACACTTAGCTAAAATCTAATACAATGTGGCTGACAGGGGAAAGCTTTAAAATAATTGTTAATACGATTTCATCACGTCCCCTTGTGCATTATAGTAATTTCGCGTTTTCGACGGGTATAATCGTGTTCGGACCCTCCGCCCCGATTAATAACGACGTAATATTACGATCTTTGCTGACAAGTAAATTTAGATCATTAAACTACCAAGTGTAAAAATTATTATAAAACCTATGTATATACAGAGCCGGATTTAGTTTGCCTCTAGATAAATAATATATTTTGAAGGCCTGCGTTTAAATAAACGTTAAGGTCTTAGAAAGGATAATGATAAAAAAGTATAAAGTCTTATACTTGAAATGGTAAAATTCTCAATATTCGAGTAAAATATGCCAATGAGTCGTTAGACATGCGCATAAAATTAATTTACCCGATCAAGATCAAGATTTTTATAAAGATAGGTACATATAGACTTATTTTCACAATTTTACTTTTCAACACATTTCAATGCAATTACTTATTTAGTTATTTACTCAACGTTGGTTTACAAGTAATTAATTTAAAGTCAAAATGTTATCGAATAAAAAATAAAGAAATAATTGTAATCTATTTGTAATATTAATAATAAAAAAGTTCTCGTCCGATATATTGGGCTTTGCTCGTTTCGCAAACTATTTGCACATGGGAATATGATTGTGTACTTAAACTTTTTAACTTATAAAGTTGCCTTATTAGGCTTGTTTTACTTTCCAGAGTATATACACCAAAACTTCAAAGCAGAAACTTTAAAATTGTCATTAAATTCTTACAAACTATTTATTATTCGTGTTATTATGGTTACTACATAGGGTTTTGTATAAAAAAACTCTGTAGACCACGTTTATTGTCACCGTTCATGTGATTGAACTTTTCAAATACTTTACAATGCTGTACTCGAGATCAATAACTGTTTATGAAATGCTCGATTTAGTTATGAATTAGGTATATGTTAGTGTTTTAAAACTTGGTCAGTCTGGAGTTCAACTTGTATAGAGTATTTTAAATGTATTTTGACCCTCCACTACTCGTGCGGTTATAGATATCACATATACTCGTTTGGGGTAAAATTTTACTCAAGTTTAATAAAATACATTTTATAAGTACCTAGAGCTAGAAAAATATACAACTCATTTTATAAGAATAGATTATTTGATAATTTGATTTATCATTATTACTAGCCAATACTAAAAAAATTAAAATTTTACAAATTATTGGCTATTTATTTTACGTACGTCATTTTTATTTTTGATATTTTATTAAAACTATTTAGCTTTATGGTAGTCAACATAGCAAAAACAACACTTTGAACAAACTCTTATTATATAATCACTAAAAATAAGTTTTATATAAGTAGAGCAAACTTTTATAGTTGTTTCGTCTTTAGATTTCAAACAAAATATAAGTCTACCTTGTGCTCTAATATATTGCTGTGGCTGATGTTAAGTATATTTGAAACATATTTTACGAACCCACTTATATTTATTCATACTTCAATATGTTATCAGAAGGTACTAAATGATAAGGACATACTATTAATTTTGCAACAAATTTCGACGGGAGTGGTAAAAGATTAAAATTATACTGTTTATTGTATAAATGTAGGTATAGCATTAATCCGAAAAAATTATCAAATATTGGTTTACAAATAAAAAATATTAAAAACATGTCTATATTGCAAATGGAAAAATGCTAATTTCGCTGTTTGTTCAAAATCAAGTATCATTTCCAAAAAATTACTTTTGTTAAAATGTATACAATTCTTTTGTGCTAATGTATTTTAACTTGGAGAAAATAACATATTACAAAAATCTTTTCATGTACTCATTAATGAGAAACTTAAAAAATTAAAAAACTTAAAAAAATTAATCATAAACTATTTAGTTTTTACCTTGTGAAATTGAACCACGAGCATCAGAAACTCATTTTAAAAATTAAAAATACAATTTAAAAGTATCATATAAAATTAAAAATTGTGAAATTCTTATAATTATTAGGGGTTCGAACTGTCACAAAAGTCAGAACAAAAGTTATTATGCCTACGCTTATTGGTTTAGTTAACAGTTTTTTTTTAGTTCATAATGTGTGTCCACTAAAGGTGTTGACAAACAAATCATTAAGATCTAAGTGGTGGTCTGGTTCTTTGAGGTTTATTTTATTGTGCCTTTTTACGAGTGATTTACCTTTAAAATTTTTTTATGTTCTGTTTTAAAACTCAGCTTTCTAATACTTCATTTCCTAAAACGTTCACTCCAGATCAAAACAATGTATGGATAAATAATCTTTTTAACGATTTTCGTCACGATCGATCAATATATTATCATATAATGAATATAATATCAACATTTTATTTGAAACCTATTTAGTACCCTATTTTTTTGAAACAAACTTTTATTCAAAAAAATAACCCGACTTTTTTTAGCCGTTAATAGTTACAATTTGTAGTCAGAGCGACTATCAAGTTTTAGGGCGTTTTTAAAACGTACGACTAAATAAAAATACCTAGATAGCAGTTCCGGTCAAATATAACGCGAGAACACTAACATTCTCACTCGCAAAGCATAATGTAATGTAACCGAGATGACGGTCCGCGCGACTTAAATTCTTATCCCTAAATACCAATCTGAGGGTACACAGTATAATTTATGCATCTGGGACTGTTTTAGACGGCAGTAAATAATTTATACCATCGCGCGTTTAATCGTTTTTCTCCCGCACCACGGGCCGCATTATAACAAGTTTTATGAGCAATCCCTTTATGCGTTCTACCCTGAATATTTTTTTTTCACTTACGACGTATTGTATAATGTATACTTTTAATATAGATGTTTCGCTCGCCGCAATTGTCTACACAATACATTTTGCTTCATTAACTTTTTATTTTGTTTTTCACGTGCAACCGAGTGCTTGGGTACGACCGTGCGAGCTGGTCTATATCCGTGTATATAATATAATATGTGTGTCATATAGGTTAGGTCACATAATTAGGTCAAATCTACGTGGTGTGACTGTGCGTATGGATTAAAATAGGGTTCGTATGGGATTAGACGTGAAAGGGTTGTCCCCTTTGTGTGCGGCGCACGAGTCTAGTTTTGCGTTTGAGTACGAGCGAGCACTATATGACGTTATTGACATATGATACGCGATATAGTAATATTAATTTGTGTAATTAAATCACGTCGTAGGAGTTGAGTTTTCAATCGCTCGTTTATACCGACGATAATTTATTATGATATTATGGAAGAAAGACGTACTGTAGTTACGATAATAATTATGCGTGCGGCGTAGACAACAAGCGGAAATGCTTCGTGCACGTACACCCACAACAACGTGAATGCAGGTACGCCCGGATTTTAATATTTATGCAATAAATGTGCATTTCGAATGAACACTAATAATTTAACGAGTTTTAAATTTAGAAGTGTAACGTTTTCCCTACGGAAAACACGCAAATACAAATTCTGTGAAGTATAGTCTTTTAATATTCTGAAAAAAAAAAAAAAAAAACAGTACCTATATTCTTATGAAAATAAATAATGTTTATGTGTCTGCCGTCTGCATTATATTATCATTTATAAAATATGCTAATCAATGATAATCAACTGTTTGCTTGCTTTTATGAAGTATTTTTTCTTCTACGATGTACTGTCTGAATCACAAGATAAATCCTAAAACAAGTTCTGAAGTGGTTAAATTTAATTTAATCATAAGTGAACTCAGTTACGAATTTAATGATACCTACACCACGAATAAATTACTGTCTATAACTCATTACTATAAAATGCAAAATATCTTTTTGTTGTATTCGATTAAAAATAATAAAATATATAAATACAATTCAATAACGTATTAAATAATATAGTAAGTTTTATTTAGATGTTGTGTTATGTTATTGTAAATTTAATTATATATTGATAGTAAAAAATAAAAATAATAATCGAGCGCACAAAATTAGAATTAAATTTTATCTTAAAGACATTTTAAAATTTAATTTATTTCGTGTTAACGTGGAAAATATTTCTATATACGATTTACTATGCATATTATTTTTTTGCTGATAACTTGACCTTGGACATGTATAGCATTTGACTCGATTCCTTTAAACGTGTCACACGCGTGTTTTCAAACTCGGCTACGTTAACTGGAACGCCTGCATTTGTGTTTTGCCGACACATAAATACAATTTGTTACGACAGAAAGACGCTATAGCCTATAAGTGACGAGTCAGTATAAAATAATGTGAAATGCATTACAGTAACTAATAAAATATGGGATTAGCGCTATTATATTTAAGGGGAAAAAAATATAATATTATGTCGAATGAAATAACAAATCGAAACCGTATTCGAACTCATTGAGTGTCGGTTCGGCCTATTGCGACAACACTGCGGTACACTTATACATGCAACATATCACCCTTAACAGTGCATAGCTTAACGATGAAATCGCTTACTCGCTGTATAATTTATAAGAAGAATAGGCTCAAATGACCGCCCCTTTTTTACCATATAGCCTTCGATACCTAACCTAAACAAACCCATGATCGGAAATAAAGAAATTGAGAAGGGCTAGAGGAGGCTAAGACCTCTAAAATTTAACCGTGTCCTCGCGCATACTTTTGTAATAAAGGTATTATTCTTAATTTATCAAATAAAGCAAAATATTTGTATAGTTATTCGGCATATTGTGTAAAAACTTGTTTCAAATAATACACATACATAGATGGGTTCATAGGTACATAATAGGTTTTACTCTAGACTTCGAAATATCACTTAATAGTCCAGTTAAAGCTACTGAACATACTAAAATTTAAAATTTAAAAAAGTAATACGATTATCTAATCACCTAATAAGTTTTATGTAAATTTTAAACTTAGGAATAATTTTACGAGAAAAATATAGCTTCATCCAGAAATTTAGATCTAGGTATTTACTTATGATGAGTAAGAAAAATTAAAAAAAAAAAAATCAGTATTTTTATACGAAAAAGTTTTTACAGAACGGGGGGAGGAACATCATTGTAAATTCATAAGCTTCTATGCTTCGCTCAGAATCTAAAAGTGTTGGAAAAATTTCCAACATTTTTTTCACATTTTCAAAATTTTCTTATGCCAAAATATTTCTCATATCTATGATTAAATTTTTATAAAGTTTAGATTAAATAAATATAGTTTCAGGGTATTTTTTTTATTTTTTCGAATTTCGAGTATTTTTGAGAAGATAATTGAGAATTTCGAAAAATTACTTATTTAAAGTACCTTCTAGAGGCATATTCGTTTTCAAAAAGTAGCAAGTCGAAACTTTTAGACAAGTATTTCTTTGTTGAAACGTGTACACAAACAGAAAGAAAACAAAGAAAAGAACATCGTTGTAAAAATATTAATTTCTTTGCTTCGCTCAGAATCTAGAATAAAATAAAATATGTATTATTGTAATACCTTTCGTTCCACTCAGAATCCTAAATTAGTAAATGTTAATAACTTGTGCGCTTTAGTCACGCGCATTACACCGTTGCGTCTATGTGCATTATACTCATCCGACACAAAATACGAAACTTTCGAAGAAATAATTTATTCCAATAGTACATCCGAACTTATACGTTTATTATGACTACACAATATCCCATCAGAGAATTATATGACTTTTCGCATCAAATAATATGCAATGTTACATATGTATATTATTATTATTATTATTCCAAGCGACCATAAAGTAGGGTGATCAGAAGTCCTGTTTTATACAGGATTGTCCTTTATTTCGGCTCTGCGTCCTGTTATCCTGATAAACTTCTCTCAGGACGTTTTTTGTCTCGTAATTTCAAGTCTGTCCCATATTAATCCCGTTTATTGACTTACTGTTGATTTAAAATTTGTGAAATGAAATTATTGAATAAAATAATGCAAGAATTTAGAAGTTTTGTGGATATCATTAAATAAATTTAATTTAATTGTAAAATTAATTTACAAGTTTTTATTAGAAAGTAAAGTATACAATATACATAAATAAAGGATTTGAAGAAATTTTAAAATGTTTTTCAAAATAATATTTTTATGTGTTTCAATATAATCTGTAATAGGTAGTTTAAAAATTATACTTTTTCACGATTCAACAAAATAAAATATATATATATATATATATATATATATGTAATAAATACTTATTTATTTAAAAATATTATGAAAAATATTTTTGTCCTGTATTTTATTTTCTTAAATATGGTCACCTTACTATAAAGCCATATATTTAGGGCTGACAATTATTTGCCCTAAAAACCTATTGATATAGATGCAATCATGCGCTGGTATTAGTTCTAGTATTAATATTTCTAATTCTAGATACTAACTTTTAGCATTAATTTTTAATGAAGTTGGTAAAAGTCGTTCGATCTTTAATAATCGTTTTTAATCACTAAATTTTTTAATACCACCAATGTGTTCATTCATTTACATATTTTGTTAGACTCTAAACCGTTTTTTTTTTTCATATTATGTAACCTTTATTTCTCATATTTTGAAAAACAATATGTTCCCATCTGAAGAAAACACATTTTCACATTTCACCATATTTAGATATGTAACTCTTAATGCGGCTAGTATTGAAATTTTTCATATTTAGTATTTTAATAAAATGATTTAAAATTCAAAAATACTAAAATCTATAGGTTTAACGCATTATGCAACGCACAAGTAATTGATGTTAACCGATCTAACGGTATTTAATTATTAATTAACTAATTAAATGATAAGAACTTATATGTGAAACAAATTTTAATTTTATTATGAGTACTTAGTATATTATTAGCTCAACTCTTGTATATTAGATTCCGAGCAAAGTGAAGAAGCCAGTATTTTTACAATGATGTTTATTATTATTTATTTTTCTGTATACACTTTTTCGTATGGATCTACTTGTACAAAAGTCTCGATCAGCAACTTTTTGAAACCGAATTTGCCTCTAATTGGTACTATAAAAAGGTTATTTTTTGAATTTCTCAATTCTTCAATTTTTTTGTCAGAAAAAACTACCCAAAATTTGACATAAAAAACTCTGAAATCATAATTTTTTAATCCAAACTTTATGAAAATTAAAACATAGATAGAAAATAATATAAGAAAGATTTTGGCACAAGAAAATTTTGAAATCGTGAAAAAAAATATTGGAAATTTTTCTAACACTTTTTTTCTCATTATTTATTTTTCCTTTTATTTATTTATTACATAAAAAATTAAAGTAAAGTAAAGTACAGTATAGACAAGAAAGCCGGACATACTTCGCTGCATAGATATTCTTCGCTCATCGGGTTAGATACTTTTGGTAGTTCTGTTGACAATGACGACTGTTATTAGTTTTTATATTATTAACTTTCTTAGTTCAGAATCGTTTAATTAAAGAAATGATTTATCATTTCTTTAACGTGCTGCACACCCACCAAGAGTATCTGACACGAGAAGTGTAGAATATTCGTGGTGCGAAGCATGTCCGGCTTTCTTGTTTATATTTTACTTTAATTTACTTTTTTCTTTATATTAAGGAACCTCGATCAATTTATTATTCCATAAAAATGTTCGATTCATCAAATTAATTAATATATCATAAAAATTTTCAAAATTTTAATTATGCTCTAAATATTCCCAGAATCATTAAAAATGCGTTTAAAATTTAAAAACTCCAAAATAAGCAAAAATATGATAAATGAAATTTTGTATACAAAATCGTTATATCATGAAACATATTATTTTGGTAAACAATATCTATTTTTAGAACAAATCAATAGAAATATGCAAATTCATACTAATGTGTGCCAAACATATAATATATATATATATATTGTGTGTGTGTGTGTGTTCGCAATTATAAATGCGTTCTAAGGCGTCCTTTATTAATTCATAACAATGCACTACAATATTTAATTCAGTGGATCTGTGTACAGTCTATGGGTATTACTTGTGCGCAAAATAATATAACGAATCACCAGACAGTTAAGTTGTGTGTTTGGGATATATCCACGTTTCATTTCCCTAAAGTCCTAATAACGACGTTGTTAAATTTTTGCTTGTGACGTGAATCTTATACTGCAAAGCTTTTAATTAGCAATGACATGATGTAATTGCAAATGTTAACTACAAAATTATATATAACTCTCTGACGCTTCAAGTTTGTTTGCCACAACTTTTTAATGATATCTTTGCTTGTTAAATATACACACTGAAACGACACTGAAAATTGTATTTTTATCAATATAATATTATATTTATTAAATTGGTGTGTGTGTGTGTGTTACTTGAAAAGTGTTGAAAATTTTCATATTTGGTATTTTGATAAAAAGATTAAAATTCAAAAATACTAAAATCTTTATGTTTAACGCATTACGTATTTAAAACATTATTTGTGTGAAATAGTGGATGCAATTTTAGTACATAATTAAGAAAAATAAATAATTTTTTATTAAAAGATGGCCTTGACAGTTTTACATTAAATTTAGGGGGTCAATGATAAAAAGTTTGAGAAGCACTGTCTTAGAACATCATAAATAAGCAGAAAATGTATCAAATGTATTATGTAACGACTAAGTATTCACATAATTTGGCCAATTACTCGATTTTGGTTACTTCGTTGAATTACCTACATTTAGATTCCCAGATTCCGGATAGCCAGAAAAGCGAATTCCCAGGTCCTAAAATAAATTGTAAAAAAAAAAAAAAAACTTCCTATAGTTACTCAATTCACCTATCACATTTTTGCGTATTAAAATAAAACATGTACGACGTTGGTCCTTCAAACTACGAATAACAATATGTGCGAATAATTTGAAGTAATGCCGTCTGGGATTTCATTATTTTGGTGCATAATATATGTAATACGTTTCCATGAATAAATAGAAACAATTTTTTTTTTTGTTCATTTACATTTTTATCATTCAAAACTTTTTGCTCATGGTGTGGCGTTGTTGAAATTGGATATAGAATTTGTATTGTCTACGATAGGGTAGGTAAAAGACAACATAACATTTAGTGTTGATTATCACCGGTGATGATATTTACCAACGATTTCGTTGAATGTTTTCTAGTTTTTACAAATACTTGACAATGCGTTCATTTGCCGTTGTTTGTTGACTTACAAAATGTAGACATTTGGTGAATATTGACATTTTAACAACATAATTTTGTACTGCTGAATTGTTTGCTGTATTAGGTACCCGGTTGTACTTTGAATAACTAATTACTAGTCCAATATTAGTGCAATGATAAATTTATATAGTTGAATCAATAATATAATAATAAAATTATTTCATATTGTCATGGCATTTACTATTTTACCAAAATATTCCCCTATTCTCACAACTGCATATTTTTGTGGCACTTTTATTTATTTATTTTTATGTGTATCAGCAGTGATGGCAGTTTTGAAAACCTTACTCGCAATTATTATTGAAAAGATCAGTGTCGATACGTATATCAAAGAAATCAGATCGAACGAGAACAGCTCGTTATTAGCAATACCAATTATTATTTTTCTTTCCACTCTGCGAAATAATAATTAAAAGTATACTACGGGTGACTGGTCTACAATCCCGTATTTTGTTCTCAATTTCTAGGAGCCATTATCCTACGCGTTCTCGTACGTCGACATTTGCGACCAAGATATTCGGGGAATCCATATTATTGTTGGTTGTGCGTCTCAAACACGTAATAAAAGTTCCAATACATTTCGATATATCGACACCGTCCCTTAATACTATAGAAAATACCTAAGAGTATACACCGCGATTCAAGTGTGGACAACAATTTTACCGAACACGAATCGTACACAGAACACATTCGCTGCTGGTTTATGAACCCGCGAAAACCATTTCGGCGTCATTTACTGCGGTTTTTGAGATATGTCAACATACAGTGGTTATTGCCAGTGGTGTTCCCATAGGGCAGTGTTTCCCAACCAGGGGGGGCGCACCCCCCTTGGGAGGCATGTACACATTGTTGGGGAGGCGCAAGCAGTGTTCGCAAAGTAAAAATTTTAATTAATGTATAGAAAAAATTAATAACGATCATTACATTTTAGGTATAAATAACGGATAGAGATTACAATTAGTGCTTAGCAACCATGCACAAATAATACATTTTTTTTTTTTTTTTTTACCTAGAGCATAAAATACTTTTATTTTTTATTTATAATGTAACCAATATATAAAAGTCAAAATAGACGAGTAGTATGAGGGATGTGCCATTATAATTATTTTTGAAATTGTTTAATTTTCTTTATCTTATAAATAATTATTTATTAGAACATATACATAGTGTTAAATATTTTTTTTTTTTTAAAAGACCTACAGAGAGGAGGGCCTACCGGGAATTGTCCGATATCCCGATGGACCTATCCG
Source organism: Stegophylla sp. TES_Ste_2020 (assembly GCA_025469315.1). Taxonomy (NCBI): domain Eukaryota; kingdom Metazoa; phylum Arthropoda; class Insecta; order Hemiptera; family Aphididae; genus Stegophylla; species Stegophylla sp. TES_Ste_2020. The sequence continues at coordinate 1,115 of JAIPRM010002482.1, read as the reverse complement.
CGCCTGCAAAATGAGAATTTCGAATTTACGATATACGTCCTGTGCCCACGTTTGTCGTATCGATTGTTACATTATGCAACGTGTACGCGTATAATTTATATGTCAGTTTTCGATTCTAATTGAAAGGCGGATTATGCAACGTTTGCATTAATTATTAACTTCAGTTTTAACTAGTTACACAAATGAGCGTGTACACTGATGTTTTATAAATTACGTATTCAAATAAACATTCAAATGTGCTCTTTCTGCACGTACTGTAGTGAAATATATAGAGGAAAAAAAACATAATTTACGTGCAAAAAAATTACAAGCCAATCGATATCTTAACTTATGCGTTTCGCACCAACGAATGACGTGTTATAATGATTTGAATTGTTTACCATAAAATTCACGAATTTAAATCCGTATGGTATTTATCATTTGCATCATTTTTTTTTATATGCATTTGTGAAAAATTACCTAAAGTTCCATCTGCAGTTGACTCGATATTTCTGACAGAAAAATTACTTCACTTACTTTTTGCACTAACTATTACAAAACAATATCTGTCCTTTAATAGCTGATATTTTATTTTTTAAACTTTTCTTTTCTCTTCTCTATAATCCAAAATTTTTTGATTAAATGGGCCTTTAGAAAAAAAAAAAAAAAATGGTTTAACTTATCTTATTTAATTGTTAAAAAATAATAATTTCTCAGCCTGAAGTTACTTTGTTTTTTAATCATAATAAATTAAAGGATTTAAAGTTTTATTTTTATATTATTCCAAAGTATTTTTAAAGCTGTTATATTAGTTACCTTTATCTGTGATTTTTTTGTTATTCCTAATTTGTTTTTACGTACTATAATAATATCAAATTTTTTGAAGTCGTTTATCAATTGAACAATTTCGATTTTGTTTTCGATGAATAGAGATATAAATAATAACAGAGGACAGTTACTATATTTCTTCAAATTTTTATCCAAAAATTTTCTCTATTCGGTCACTGTTAGAAAAAAAAAAAAAAGTGTGTACTTCGCTCGTCGGGGTGTTCTTCGCACGTCGGGTGGGATTCTCTTGACGGGTGTATTGAATTTTAAAGAAACGATAAATATTTTCTTCAATAAAATGATTCTGA
>JAIPRM010002481.1:0-30240 GCA_025469315.1 Stegophylla sp. TES_Ste_2020 | reverse complement strand
AAAACAATTTTTAACCAAGCCAACGATAGTAATTTGTTGGCAGTCCTAAGCCTGTAATAATTGGGAAGGAAAATTGTGAATTAATATGTAATAATTGATAATTATACATGCATACATTATTTTATGTCGTACATACATTATTATACAATATACATAGTTATATACACATATCATTTTGTGCGCAATCGTGTTGTTGTTTGCTATTTATATATATAAATTATTATATATGTATATAAAAAGGTAAAAAGTGCGCAATGGTGTTGTGTTTTTTCCAGGTAAAAAGGTAGAAAGTGCGCAATCGTGTTGCACCGGAAAAAAGAGGCTACTTGTTGTAAATACAAATGATGAGCCGAAGGAATAAAGCATGTCTTCTGCAGAAAGTGTAAGTAGTGTAACATTCACTTGTGTTTCACTATGAAAATTAATTACTTTGCAAATGTCTATTGTTAATGACTCTTTAAATAATTATTGTTACCTTGGTCATTTATAAAATGTATAACATTTAATGTTTAATAATTAATGTTCCTTTTAAATGATTTATTGTTATATAAAGAATAATAATATGAAGTTTTATATTTTTCTTTTTTTCAAGTTTTTAAAATTTAAGTTCAGTTATGCATTAAGGGTATAATGATTTTATTTATTAAATTGAATTATTTATATCGGTGAATCCCAATGTACATTCCAGTGAAGGTACATTGTAAATTTGCCTTGAAAATTGATGCAAATATTTTGAAATTCGTTTTGTAGTCTATTTAGATATTATATTACCTAACAGAAAATGTAAAATTTTTTTTTTCAGAAAAACAAAATGTTGGCTCTGAACAGGTTAATCCATCACCAGAAATTAAGGAACAACAATTTACAAAACCAGATTTGATGGAACCATTAACTGTCTTTTCAAAAAATCCTCAACCAACTCCTGACCTACTCGTAAAACCAATGCCACAACAAAATGGCATGACGCAACCAATAAATATTCCACAGTCTGCTGTTTCAGGCGGTGGTCCGACAAAAGGACAACAACAGCAATATTTAAATCCAACACAAGGGCCGAATTTAAATAAACAGATACCTATTCAGTATGATGGCTCATCGATGTCTCCATCAACAGTAGACTACCCACAAAATCAGATAATACCTCAAACAACTCAACAACAATTATTGAAGCCACAAAATGTTTATCAGGGTGCGCAATCGTATCAAATGCCAGGAAATGGTTATTTATTCCAGTCATCTAATCCCCCGACATCGAATACAGGTACAGCTATAAACTATTTTTAATAGTGTATAACATTAAACTTCCATGCAGTAGTGGATCCAGAGATTGTGCAAGGGGGGTGGGGAGGAAAAGATTTTTATTGATATTATTATGCTTTTTTTCATATTTAACTTAATTTTATACAAAATGTGTTACAATTTATTTATATTTTCATGAGGTAGGCATTTTTCACAAATTAAGCCTTATATAATTGTCAGAAATCAATTTAATTTTAATCCAACAGTTTTGATATAAAATACTAATATTTTTATTTAGGTTAATACAAACTTATAAAATATAAAAAAAAAGCTTGATTTAAAACTCATGCGTATTTTATAATATATATATATATTATGATTTTAAAAACTTGTTCCTACTACTCTGTAAAAAAATTAAAAAAATAATAAATAGGTACCAAATGAAGTTTATCTTCACATTGTAACCAGGCTTAGGACCTGCAGCAATGCTAACATGTTTAAAAACGACAGATGATAGACAGACAGAGGGCAGATGACAGATGACAGGCTATAAAAGACAGACAAGGCGACAGGTACCTAACCAACCTAACCTAACCAACTTAACCAATCTAACAGAAGAGAAGAAAAGAGGATATGATGAAAGAAAGCTATAATAATGGATCCCCTGAATCCGTGAGGCCCTGGGGCAGGGATAAAATGTCCAAAGACTTTTTAACTATCGTTTTTTGTTGAGCCCGTTAGCATGCCCCTAAAGGCATGAGCCCCTCCACCACGACAAGGTGGGCTCATGGAGGGGACCTACCTACCTACCTACCCACCTACCTAACCTACCTAAACCTGCCTAACCTACCTAACGCGCACACGAATTCCGTTTTAAATACTATGTGTACTTATAAATTTAAGTTAAAACACTCATGTACCCTCACATTATTAAGATTACGTCCAGTACACGGTATCAGGCGACTTAAGCAACCACACAGGTTGTTAACTGCGAATTACCCCCTCTTCACCATCACGCACGCGTACCTTCAGCGAATCGAATAACGCAAGGAAAGAAGGTGTTAGAAAAAAAAAAAAAAGTGTACACATAATAGATAAAACAGATTTCGTAAGAAGAGAGAGAGAGAGAGAGAAGAGAAAGAGAGAGAGAGAGGAGAGAGAAAGGGAAGAGAGAAGAGAGAGGAAGAGGAGAGAGAGAGGAGTGAGTGAAACCGATCAGCGAGACGAACTCTCCGTTGCCGCATTGGTTTGAACACTGACGACGAGACGACGGTCTGAGTCTGACGACTGCCATGAATTAATTTTATTTTATTATTGAAAGCAAAACGATTGTCATTGGTCGAAATTATGTCCATACCTGATTGGCTATTAGGATATTTAATCAAATAAGATTTTAAACTATTAAAATATTATACCTACCACCTGTCAATTAACATTAATATTACGATAATTATAATAACAACAATAATTAAAAAGATGCAATAAAACATTACCGATCAACCTCTCAACCTTTTGTGTGTTAATAACAAATATGTAATAAAAAAAGCCGGACATACTTTGCACGATGTGTGTACTTCGCACGACGGGTGGTATTCTCTTGACGGGTGTATTGAATTTTAAAGAAACGATAAATCATTTCTTCAGTAAAACGATTCTGAACGAAGGAAGTTAATAATTTAAGAAAAAAAAAAATGTTCGAAAAATGTCCAAATTTTTTTTTCACATTTTCAAAATTTTCTTGCCAAAATCTTTTTTATACAATTTTCTATCTATTTTTTAATTTTCATAAAATTCGGATCAAAAAATGATGGTTTCCGAGTAGTTTTTGTCAAATTTTGGGTAGTTTTTTCAAAAAATACCATCCGAGTGTGATTCCGGTTCTATAGAGATACTGGACGAAACTTTCGGACAAGTATTTCTATACGAAAAAGCGTTTACAGAAAGAGAAAAAATAAAAATAAATAAACATTGTAAAAACATATTAAGCTTTCTTCACTTCGTTCAGAATCTAAAAATTATAATAATGAAAAACAAAATAAATGGATGACCATAAACAATATTTTCATGTTTCTTGGTGAATATTTTCACGCCTCCCCTAAATTTGTCGCCCCAGGTTGAGAACCCTTGAATTCCAACACATTTTCAACGTTATTTAATAGGCATCAATAATAATATTGTAATAATATCGTCACGCGTGTATTTGTTGAAATTCACAGCCAACAATAACCAGAATCCTGTGCAGTTCGTGCAGTCGTTGCCGCAGAGGATCGGAAGCGCTTTTCCGGTCGAGTCGACGGTGAACATGTTGAATCCGATGCCGTACGCGCAACAAGTGATGGGAATGGCGACGGACACGTTGGGCAAGATACGCGATTACGGCGCGGGCGTCAAGAACGGCGTGGGCGCGGTGATGTTGGACGTGGGAAACAAGTTGCTGGACGGTGGCCAATCTGTGGCGCAGAGGGTGGCCAACCTGATTACGACGGTGCCGAGCATGGTGATCGCGGAGAAGCGGAAGGGAATCGACGCGATAGCGAACCTGTTGAATGTGCCTCAGTCGCCGCCTAGAAATTCGGCAGGATTTTCGCAGCAAAACGTGTACAATCCGAATCCTGCAGCCCCGTCGAACTACTACGCGCCGACCTACTCGGGCGAGAACTACCCGGCCCAGACGGGACAAGGCTTTGCGTATCAGCAACAGACCGGCGGAAACTATGCTCCGAATCAGCCTCAAACGATGTACCACCAATATAGGCCTGTGCCGACACAATCGGATCAGTATCAGCAGTACCCACAGGCGGGCGGCTATTCGAATCCGTCTCAAATGACGGGACCGAACTATGCGAATCCGTCTCAGACGAGGCCAAACTACGTGAATCAGCAACAAACGGGACCAAACTATCCGAATCGGCAACAAAATATGATGAATCAGTATAGGCCCCTAACTGTGCCCGCAGGCTATCAATATCTGCCCTCGGCGGCGGGTGGCAATCAGATTTCAATGGCGGGAAACGGTAATCAACAACGACCGCAGGATTATTATCCTGGATATCCGCCGCCGCCGCCGCAACAACAACAACAACAACAACAACAACAACAACCACAACGGCAAAACATTCGGAGCACGACCGAACTTGCAAACCCTATCAATGAGCCGCAGTCCATTACTCGTTACACTTCATTTGCCTAACCATGAATGTAAAATATTTGCCTCCCCTACCACGGTATAGGTGGTAAAATATTTGCCTCCCCTACCATCCCATTGTTAACACTTTTTCGATTAGCTTAAATACGTACATTAATCTTAACCACTCGAATACGTATCGTTTTCTTGATTATATCTATTATTAATTGTATTATGAAAGACACTCAATAATAATTATATTATATTGTTGCTCTATATTTATGTTTTTTTTTTATTTTTTTATTTGCATTTGTACAATTTTACAGTAGTAATACAATATTCACAGCAGGCACGAATCCAGAGAAAAGTCTGGGAGGGGCCAATTCATAGGCGGCAATGGGTTAGGGGCTTAGGGCGCTTAGCCTAATTATATTAGCCCAAAATCGGGTTTTATATTAAAATGATATTATAATAATTTAGCATAACACATATTCGAGGACTGGCTTTTTTAAAAAAAATTTAATTATTGTGTTTTATCATTATAACCAATATGAAAAGAAAATGTTTAAAATATACAATTAGTATTAACCACAATTAACTACACCAAAATAGTAAATATGTACGGAGAATGCCATAATCCAGGTACTTCACTACAACAGTGCAACAATTATTTATTCACAGCAAATTCATAGAGAAGTACTTCTGATTAAAAGTTAATTGTGTACATTCGTAAAAATGATGTTTAACATAGGTAGGTACCTAATTAATAAAATATTGTGTCCAATACACTATTTTTTTTTAATATTTATATTTGAATATTTCAAAAACTACTCGTTCAAATTTTGATATCAATACATCAAAATTAACAGAAAAATAACTCGAATAAAATTCCGCAGTTAAAACAGGGGGTTGCTGTTGGGAAAACAAAAGTTTGTATCATAACAGGATATCCTTAAGGTGACATGGAAAAAATGAGTAATGGAAAACAAGGCTTTTATAGTGACTTGAACATTTAAAAAAAAAATCCTAATCTTTGCATTTTTACGGCAAAAAGTGGGGCTGAGCTCGCTTAGAGAAATCACCCTGTATATTATGCTATACAATGTTATAACAGTAGTTCCCAACCTTTTCTATTCTACACCACCTTTTGTAGATTTTTAAAAATCTCGCGCATCCTTTCCCTCCAATAGATAAAAGCAATGTATCACATTTTTTGTATACTTTACAAATGAACTATACAATATTCGGAATGTGAACTTTTTATTGATGATAATAATTATAAAATATACGTAAATAACAGTACCTAATTAATATAATGGAATGATCAATTAATGACAATAATTATAGTAATAAATAAATATAAAATATTAATAATAATATATTTTGATTAGAGACTAAACACTAATTGTAATTTTTATCGATTTCCGATAATGGTCGTAATTAATTTTTAATTTTTTTTTACATTAAATAGAAATTTAATGAATAAAAATTTTACTTTGTGATGACTGCTTGCGCTTCACCAGCATTGTGTACACGCCTCCCTAGGGGGGCGCAACCCCCAGGTTGGGTAACACTGTATAATGACATTAAAACTTTGTTTCACGTACCCAAATGTTTTTAATAAAATTATTAATTATTATTACTTTTTGGGGCGATATTACATGATTAAAAAAAACAATGACTACTGAGTGGAATATAGGTATTCCCAATTCAATATTCATGCTATGGGATTAAAAATCAATTTGGAAACGTTACATTTTCGTCTGTGTCGACGGCAGCTGTTGTGTCCAATCATAGACATAATAAATATTTATATGTCTATGTGTCCAATAGACGGTACTTTAAAACGTTAATTACAGATTGCAAGCAAAATTCAGTTTAATAAACATCAAACTGAATTAATTAAAATAAAATGTACAAAATGAATAAAAGCTTCAAATGAATATGATATATTTTGACATTTTATAAAATTTACAATGACTATTTTCAAATGTGTCATACATATTCTATGGCGCCCTCTAGCGTACTATTATACGTGTTACAGTATGATGTCGGATAAAGCAAGGAAAATTTATTTGCCTTTAAAGCTCAAGTACAGTTTAGTAATATAATTAAGTTCTCATCATTAATTAAAAAAATGTCAGCTAACTTCACGCCCTTGTAGGGGAGGGGGTGCAATTTGAAAGAAAAAATTATTGCCTCAGAACATCCTTAAGACAATATAAAAAAAGTTACCATATTAAAAGAACTTGAAAATTCCGAAAAAAATTTGAAATTTTCCCTTTTTACAGTCAAAAAGGGGGTGAACACTGAACATGCTTAAGTATATATAATATATTCAGTACCTATATAGTATTTTGCATGAAAAAATAGATTTTGTCATTGTATTTTTCTGGTAACGTGTAAGAAAATTCATACACTATCGACTATATTTTTTGGTTTTTCATTATTTTTATTTTTGTAACAATAATAAATAAAATAGAAAATAATACTGTAAAAATTATTAATCGACAAATGACATCAGTTTTATTATTTATTTCAGAGTCTAGAGAAGATTTTTTCTACACTGACCGTGGTCTAGGCTTTAGACTCGACTAGATTTATTCAATTTGTTGGTTGATGACTCGGTTATAGATACTAGTATCTACAGTCGTGGTCAATGATAAGGATAACCAAGAGTAGGGTTAATGTATGTTGTATACATATAAACTTGTTCGGTGTATACCACAGTGGTTATAGTGACTAACTACAACAGACAACACTACAAGTCTACAACAGAAGTTTAGTGCTGTGTTAAGTGTCTTTCTTTGGTGTGATTGTTATGTACTGTTGTTTAATCTAACATCGTACAAAATTTCTTTTTTTGTATCTAACAATATTTCAATGCTAACGTGAAAGGGTTTTTTGTTTGAGGAACCTGTTCGTTTTTCATTTATTCTTTTGGTGTTAAACAACTAATAGTTTTGTGATAATTCAGTTTGACGGTCATCATATATCACTGCTGTATGTATTATTAATTAATGGTTTAGTATATCTAACATTAAATTCTCCATATCCTCCTAATCAATATTCTTTTAAATGGAATAGTTAATTTACTAATAAGTTAAAAGTGCTGTCTAGTTTTTGCTTTTTATTAGTAATAAAATATTTCATTGTACAATGAATGTAATTGATTTTATATTCATATAGTGCATACCTAGGTACATATCGTATTTACAATCTAGTTCACCCATGTATTATTTAATTAACTTATATGTATATAACTACATAGTAGAATTTAAAATAAAACATATTAAAAATATTATAATAAAATTATATTCATCAGTACCTATCTATATTATATCATATTTTGTATTAAATAATTTAAAAAGCTGGCTGATAAACTATTTCATCAAGTAACAAGTTATAAAATAAAAACTGAACTATTGAAAGTTATTGAAAAGCACAGTAATAATTAATTTATAATTATTAAAATGTAGGTACTGTAATTGAATATTTATACCTAATGCATGCATAATTTTTAGTTACTGCACCTATATTGTTTCTTATATTTGTTTAAAATATGTTTTAGTCAGTCACATGAAATATAGGTATTTATATAAATGCAATCATGCTAGATAGGTCTATATTTAATAACATATTTGACATAATGTATTTTTTTATTACATATGTATTACGTAGGTATACCTATACCAACCTACCTACTTGAAAATACTTAAAAAATCATTTCGGAAAAGTATTTTTTGGAAATGTAACATTATTATTTTTAAATGATTTCCCATTTCACATCTAATTTTCTAATTTGTTTGAAATAAATTTATAATATAGAAATACTGATTATATGAAAGTAGATTCAGTGTAAAATAACTCTCTAGTTATGATAAAGAAAATAAGGTGAATATTAAATTAATTTTTTAAATAATAAAATATCAAATTTCATATTCATACATTTTATTTCACAGGTACATTATTTCTTTATGATGAATCCCTACCTAATTTTAACAAAGTAAAAAAAAGTACTCAAAATATGTATTGTGAAATCTATTTTCTATGTAAATGTATAATTATATAAAATTTAATAATATAAATAAGGAAAATGTAAAAGCAATTGCTTTGTATAAAAATCCATCATTTTTTTTAAACAGATAAGATAATACTAAATTATAATGAATCGCCAATATTCTATTATAATTAAATGAGATAATATGGTTACCTACTAAAAATTGTAAAATTTTTATTAAATTTAACAAAAAATTTCAGTAGAGTGTTTAAACATGAAATAATGCAAAACTTCTTGTATCTATTTTAAATTTATTATGAAAACTGCCTTATTTTTTTATTTTTGTACTGATTTATATTTTTAACTAGGTATCTAGGTAGATATGTAGATATGTTACATTTTATAATAATACATTTTTAACCACTTAAATAAAAAATCAGTACTTGAGATAGATAAATAGATCCACTATTCAATTGAGTTAGTTATAAAAATTAAAATCGAGTTAGGTAGGTATAACTTATATCATAGAATAGAGGGTTGTTGATTTTATTCTCTGCAATTATAAATAATGGTATATTCAATTGGCATGAAGCTTATTTATCACTATTGTGCATGTTGGTTTTGTGTTGTATTTATTATGTTTTAGTTGCTTTTTACAACCATACAACCATAATAGATTTTAAAATTCATTAATAAAACTTTTATGTTTAAAAAAATATCCATTATAAAGGTACTTATATTCAAATGTTCAGCATAATTTAATAGGTAAAAAAATTATATTCAATATTTTTTCTTTGCATTAAAATCATGTGGTACTTATTTGTTATTTGATCTACTTTCACATTTTATTAAAAAAAAAAACAATGTATTATTTTCTGAATTATTGATGTTATCTACCAAACATTTTACTGACTATAATTAAGTTATCTAATTAATTAATGTTATCTAATAATTTTTAAAATCAGTAATATAATTAATAATTAATAGGTATCATATTAATTTGTTACATCTACAAAAAATGTAGAACATTTGTGGGGTTCAGAAAGTGATGTCCTAAAAAATGTATTTTAAAAACAATAAAATAACATATTATGCACCCCCCAAAAAAATTAATTTATAGCCTAAATAAATTTAAAATGATTGGGTAATTATATAGGATCTATGAATTTATAAATAAATGTTTATTTAGTTAAAATTGAGTTCAAAATTGTTTATTAAGTTTTTTATTTTAGATTTTAAGCGAAGTGAATCTAGCGTTTTTGCAGTGATGTTTAGATACTATTTTACTATTTTTCTGTTAACACTTTTTTTTATAGAAATACTTTAATGCAAAAAATGCAATCAAAAGATACTATTTATTTGTATTATTGACATTAAATATTAAATGGTCTATTTTGTTTAAACAATTCAAAACAAATTTACATGTTTATAGTACTAAATAATTAAATATAAACGCAATCTTATGTAGGATTCTCCTACGGTACTAATACATGTAATTATACGCAATTGTAGTTTATACATATTATATTCAGAAATAAGTTGTTTTATTAATAATTAAAATCTTTAATTTTTAAATTGTTTTTAGTCACAATGACGGTCATGACTCAAGAGGAAATGATTGTTGGAATAAAAACCGTAGTCCAAGGATTGGAAGCCTTAAAAACTGAATTAGTGGCATCTAACAACCCTTCTGGACAAAATGCGATGCAACCCGAGGAAAAACAATTAATGCTTCAAAAAACTTTAGATATGACAGAATTGGGTCTAGGAGAAGCTCAGGTAAAAGCAATAGTAAAAACTTACTACTATTGTCCGCGCTACGAAAAGTGGCTGATGTGTACCACAACCCATTGCGGCTTCCCTGCCTGTTAGTCATTGGTTCTCAACCTATACCGCATACTGTGCGGCGGTCGTGGCACTCGTGTTTTATCATAATAATATTGGAATATAAAAATCATCTATTAAGGAGTTATGGAGAGAAAAGTTACCGCGTTGAATACGCGTTAAAATGGTTAATTCAAAAAAACGCGTCTATTTATTTAATTACATTATGAATCACTGAGGCAAAACAGACGCTAGGTTCGCGACAGTCAGTGGCCACTTTTCATATCTCGGACTATAGTACATTTATTTAAATTTTATTAATTAAATAATGTTTTGGTTCTATGTAACCTACCTACTTGTATTCTATAAATTGAGTTTTATATTTTATATTATTTTTTTTAGCTATCTATTTGAACTTACATCATCTTATGAATGTTTTCTGTTAGATATTTAGTTAAAGATATTGAGTTGAGCTAGTTTGTGTATTTAGTACATATAGAGTAGGTATATTTTTGTTAAAAAATTTACTTGGAATGCAAAATGAAACATAACCTTACACATATTCATTATGTGTAATAGATGTAGGTAATGTAATTTATATTAGATCTTAGTATTTCATGTACTATGTGAAAATTGAACAAAATATTTTTTTTTTTTCAAAAATTAATGCAAATAAAGAAATACAAAAAATATAGACAGTCATAGTTTTTCAAAACCACAGTCATCTAGTATTTTTTCACTGTTTATAAATTATAACTTTTTTACAAAGATTAATTTGTAGATAAATAATAGTGAAAATCACTGTTATTTTAGATAGATAATATAGAAATAAGAAGTTTCTTAATTTTCCTACTTTATATATATCTGATATATCAGATTCACAATGTTAACTTGGTTAACATTCTTTTTCAATAGTATGAACATTTTATTTATTGTGTATAAGATTTTGATTAGTATAGTATTGAAAGTATAATATACTATTATAGACAGTATAAAACATATATTATAGAAAAATTCACAGTATAAAATTGCCTAATTTACCAAACATAGTTTTAAAATGAAATGTTTAAATTTAAATTTGAGAATACGTTTTTAGTTCATATTATTTTCTTTACTTAAAACATTCTTTCTTCAAAAAAAAAAAAATAATAATCACATTTAAAAATATTTTTTAACAGGTTATGATAGCTTTAGCTTCACATCTTCAAAATGTTGAAGCTGAAAAACAAAAGTTAAGAACACAAGTCCGTAGACTTTGCCAAGAGAATGCCTGGCTGAGAGATGAATTAGCAAATACACAACAAAAATTACAAGCATCTGAACAGGCTGTTGCATTATTAGATGAACAAAATAAACATTTAGAGTTTATGGCGACTCTTGCTCCATATGATGATAAGGTACTTATTAATTTAAATCTTGAAATTCCTGTGCTTAAAAAAAAGTTCTCTAGGATTTTGTTATGACTCAATGTTATTTTAATATCTTTATCTTGAAGTAAATTAAAATTTAGACCTCTCATTCAAGACATATGAGTTATTTCAAAATTGAACAATTTGCATTACCAGATTGTTTTTTTATAGAAATAAATAACTATATTAAAACTTAAAATTAAATGTCTTAAAAAAATAGTCTAATAATATTATATAATATTTTTGACTATATAATAGATTAGTGGTTTCAAACTCAAATTACCCAACAGTCCATATATTTAAAAAATAATAATTTGCTGGGCAAAATAAAAATTTCCTTCTATTTTACTTATATTTTCAAAATTGAAAACAAAATAAAGGCAAATATAATAACTATATCCATTTCTTTTAATACATTAAATTACATAATTACTTTTATAATATTTACTATAATTTAAATTATTTATAAAAATATAAACAAAATAGTTGTTTTACTTGTTATTTCAAAATTACTGGTCTTCTACATTAATTCAAAATTACACTGAATATCGAGTACAAAACTATGATATATTTTACGTTTGTATATTAGATTTACCCATTTAAAATATTATGATTGGAATTTTCAAATGATTTATGAAAAACTAAAATATTATGGACGTCAAATAATAATTATTTTATGATGATTGAATATAAAAAAAATACATTAATATTTTTACAACTTTTTCATACATTTTTGTACGAAATACATTTTAATTGCGGGTCATATAGAAAGGGTTTGCAAACCACATGTGTGACCGCTGTGATAGACCTTTTATTATTTAAATCTATATATTCTTTACTTGTCTCAGTATCTCAAATGTCTATGACTAATTTATTCTACTGTTTCATATTTGAAATCTCATAGTTAAATTCTTAATTATTCATGATAGTCTCTTGGAAAGAAATGAATTTTCTTTAGCCCCAAATAAGGTTGGAAAAAGTTCCTATTTGGCGGGACATTTACAATTTTTAATATGTTTATTTTATGGAAAATATTAGCAGGACACGTAATTTTAGATTCTTATGCATTTTTTAAATTCTTGTCAAATATCCTGTTTTACAAATAAGAAGAACCAGAAAGTCCCAAATTTTTTATTATCACTTTTAACTAATATTTGTAACATCTAAAATTAAAACAATATTGATATATTTTTAGTTTTTATTACTAATCTCGAAAAGTTCAGCTATTTATTTGGTATTTTTGTATTTAATTTTTTTTAAAGTATTGTGGTTTTTTGCTTTATTAAAGGTAGTAAATCCATCTATAATTTATTCATATTTATTTTTTCTAATGTTCCAAATCCTGCTTTACTATAAAGCAGAATATAAATTTCCTAATTTTTTTTGCAATTTCACACTAAATAAAGTTGTGTAACTCCTCTCAAGTTGAAAAAAAAATTCAACCCTAAGTCCAAATATTTTTGTTTATGCATTAAAAGAAAAACATAATTAATAATCTTTTTTTTAAAGAGAATTTCTCAGAACAAAATTTTATTCTAGTTATTTGAAATTTTCTGGTCTATGCTATACTATGTGAAAGTAAATTATAAAAATAATACATTATTTTATTAAAATTTACAGCCTGAAGATTCGGTACAGACTGAAAGTAATAAACCAATGGATCTATTCCCTCTAGATCAAGATGAGGAAAATGAAAGAAATAGTAAGTTGAATGTTAAAATTAGATTCATATAATATACCTAATTTTATTGTATTATGTCATATTTTATTACATTAATAAAGTTAATGTTTATTAATCATTATACATAAATTTCAAGCAAATCCAATAAAAATTGGCAGATATTTATTTTAATGAAATAATTTCAGTGGACTAGTTCTTGGTTTATTAACATGGTCATTCACGAGATATGATTTATATTTTTAAGTTTTTAATTTTTCCTTTTCTGTTTATTAGCATTATCACCAACACATCAAATAAATCTTTCTTCAACAGCTGCAACAGCTGGAGCGGGTTATGAAATTCCAGCACGTTTAAGAACATTGCATAATTTAGTGATTCAATATGCTTCTCAAGGCAGGTATGAAGTAGCTGTCCCTCTGTGTAAACAAGCTTTGGAAGATTTAGAAAAAACATCTGGACATGATCATCCTGATGTAGCTACTATGTTGAATATTTTAGCACTTGTGTACAGGTATTAGAAATTAAAAAAAATTTGAAATTAAATAATTCACATGGTTTAGCTATTTTATAGTATTAAGTACTTCAAATATATTTTATTTTTAGGGATCAAAACAAATATAAAGATGCTGCTAATTTACTGAATGATGCTTTGGCAATTCGTGAAAAAACATTAGGAGAAAATCATCCAGCTGTAATATTATAATTATAATATAAAACTTATTATACTTTAATGTGTTTTTGTGTTTAAATTTATTAGGTTGCAGCTACATTAAATAATTTAGCTGTGCTATATGGAAAACGAGGTAAATACAAAGATGCTGAACCATTGTGTAAACGAGCTTTAGAAATCAGGGAAGCAGTATTAGGTAAAGGACATCCAGATGTAGCTAAACAATTGAACAATTTGGCTTTGCTTTGTCAAAATCAAGTAATTATTATTTTTGAAATTATTTTACTTAAATTAGGAATTATTAATTTTTATTAATTTTGCAATAATTATTACTTAGAATTTTTACAGTCTTAAATTTGCAATAGTAAAATAAACATAATATAACTAAAAACACTAAATAATTGTAAAAATGTTGTACTTAAAAAAAATATAAAAGTTAAACTTAATAATTTTTGATTGGTCATTTTCTCAGAATAAGTCTCTGGACTTAATAACCTAAATATTATAAAATTCAATAAAAAACTTCAAAACTATAATAAACTAATATAAAAAAAATCCGGACATACTTTGCATGGCGGGTATTCTTCGCACCTCGGGTGTGAAGCTCTTGGTGGGTTATTTATTTATTTATTTCATATGACATGGATGTCAAACATATAATACACTAATACATAATTGAATTTATAACTGTAGGTAACAAATAATAGATAAATAAAAACAGAACTTATTGTTCTGGTAATACACATAATATACTTGTTAGTATAAACGCAAATAAAATAAATCAACATATAATAAAATATTGTTATAAATAATAATTAATTATAATTATAAGTCGAAGTCAAGTTCTTTTAACCAATCTATTGCCTCTTTGGTAACTTTGTGGATTCCTAAATAGAGCTTTTACCAGTTGCATTATACATTCAATGAATTGACTTTGTTTTAGAGAAATTTCATGTGGGAGTATTTTATAACTAACAAAAAAAAAAAAAAATGTATATATTTCTAGACCCTTGTTATTAATTTGTAATTAAATGAATATATAATAATTGCTTGTATAATTTAAAGGGTAAATATGAAGAAGTAGAACGGTATTATCAACGGGCATTAGAAATATATGAAAAAAAGCTTGGACCCGATGACCCCAACGTAGCTAAAACAAAAAACAATTTAGCTTCTTGTTATTTAAAACAAGGAAAATATAAGGAAGCAGAAATATTATATAAGCAGGTGTTAACTAGAGCTCATGAAAGAGAATTTGGCACAATCGATGGTATGTTATTTATTTTTAAATATATTTTGAAATTTTTATAAATTTAACCAAATATATTATTCTGGTTCAATATACTCATCAGATATTTGTTGCTCAAAATATATGTATCTATACCGATACTTTTAGAAAAATATTACTTAATTTAAAAAATGCATGTAAATTTTCAACCCTTAAGTCTTAAAAATTGTAGACAAGAGGGTAAACATATTGTTTACATTTTTTTTTATTAGGTGATGAAAAGGAATGGGCATCAATGGCTAATAATAATAATTCCAAAGCATAAAAAAATATATTATTAATTGTTAAGTTATAAGAATAAGAATGGTTACAGGGTAGTTCATACACATTCCTATAATCACACCTAAGATCTGATATGTATTTTTATTTATACTTAAGAGTTGAGTGTACATGTACACACTTTTTTATGATTATTATGTTTTTATGTAATTAATTAATTAGTAAACACAACTTCCATGCTGATATATTAAATTTGTTAATTGATAATAGTTATTAGTTTTATTTATTATATTTTTTTATATATTATATATCTGGTTTATAATTTTATTATTTGGCTGTAGTATATATTTATAAATATATATAAAACATTGAAATTTTAGTTTGCAATGCATGGTGCTTAAATTATATTATTATTTTGTTATGTACGAGTGAATTTCTATATTGTGTTATTGCATTGAATCTCTTTACCAATTACCAAAGATATGTTTTTAAATATAAGTCTTATATTTTTAACTTATGTAATTTAATATGATCTTCTAAAGTCTAATCAGTAATCAGAAATATTTTGTTTTTCAACATTTATTATTTGATTTGAAAAAAGTATATGAAGTTGTCCTGTTATGTCTTGTGTTTGTGTATTATTTAAGAGACAATATTATTTCATGAAGCAAGAGCATTTTTCCTAAGATAAATTGTGTTTCTGATACCTAAATTTTTTTGGTACCAGACCCTTAACGTGATATTTTTATCTAGTATTTAATATAAATATTTGTCTGATTTTAATAATATTTATAAATTAAATTAAGCTATTTCTTGTCATAATTTTCTTCCATGCAATAATAACTATAAATGGTAATTAACTCTTATTAATTTTGTACAGAGTGATTTAATGTGTTATATTTCTTATAACATTTTATATTGTTTAAATATTACAAAATCAGTAAATTTTTTTTTTCTTACACTTTAGAAAACAGTTTTGTAATATTTAATAGTATTACATATTACATTTTTCCCATTATTATGCATATAAATAAAATGTGAATATATAATAACTTCTGTTAATGTAAGTTCAATATATATTAAAAATAAAAGTTAAGTATATAAGATCATGTTAATTTATATAAAATTTAGACATACTATATTGTTCATATTTACAATTAAATTATTTGTTTTATTGTGTGAAAATAATTATCATTAGTTATTTTGAGTTTATTTTAATGTATTTTGTTTCACAACATATTTTTAAGTTGGCCTATTAGATAAGTTGTTGTTGGTTATTTGTTTATGTATAAGTAGTCACTGATTGATTTTGCATGTTCCTGCAATTTATTTATAATTTGGGATTTAGCTTGTTTATTATTTACAATGTATTTCATTGAAATACAATAAAATTTTTATAATTATTAATTTGGATTATTACATATTTTTTTTTTTTTTTACCATAGTTTTTCATTTTAAAAATATTTTTTATTCTTAATGACTATACAAATATAAGTAGTAATAATAGCTACTATAAATAAAGATATAAAAGGTTACGTGAAAAACACATGAACATATATGTACCATATTTTATGGTACATATTTTATATAAATATTAAAAGTATTAGCAGATCATTATTTTTCTAAATTCACAATATTATATGCGTGCACAATATATGTATATATTAATCATTCAAAAAATTTTTTTCATTCAAAATAATAATTTTTTATTTTTTTGGCATACTCTTATAGTTTTTTTAAATATAACTATATTTTTTTAGTTTTATATTTAGTGATTTTATTTAATTTATTAAATGTGTTAGTTACAATCCTACAGATATTTACATTTAAAACATCAACAGTGCCTGCAAAACAAAAAAAAATATATAAAAATTTCTATCTACTTATTTAATATAATAATTAAACACATATATACAAGTTTTCTAAAATAATACAGTAGTTCACTGTAAACTTAATATTTAGTATACAGAGTTATGTATTTAATACATAATAAGAAAATTCTGCAAATGTCTTTAAAGACAATGTTTTTTTTTGTAAATGGAAAAGGAATCTAATGTTACAGGCGATAATAAACCAATATGGCAGGTAGCAGAAGAACGTGAAGAAAATAAAAACAAAAGTTCAGGCACTGTAGTTTATACAGAGTATGGTGCTTGGCATAAAGCAGCTAAAGTAGATTCACCGACAGTAACTACCACACTTAAGAATCTAGGAGCACTATATAGAAGACAAGGAAAATATGAAGCTGCAGAAACACTTGAAGATTGTGCATTACGTTCTAGAAAAGAGGTATGTATAAAGAGTAAAAATAAATAATTTTTTATTTATTTTTAATTTGCTATTTACTTGTATAGAATTAACTAATATTTTCTCAAATTAATCAATTTGATTTTTTCTGTCAAATAAGATAAGTGGTTTAATTATAAATTAAGTTGAACTAAAAATTATTTCTGTGAAATTAATTTACATTATTTACCATAATATTGTATTAAGTTTACATATAAATACTGTGTGTGTGTAATATGTAAATTTTGTTATTCATTTTATGTCTCTTCATAGGCATTTGATATAGTAAAACAAGCAAAAGTTGCCCAAATCCTTAGTGGATCATCTAGTAGCGTAAATAGTAATGATAGACGGAATCGATCAAGTCGTTTGATTGGTTCTAGGGAATCGCTGGAGTATGATACTAGTTCTACTGGAACAAAATTAGACGAGGTTTGTAATTAAAATGATTTATATTTGTATTTTAATATGCTCTTGGTTTTGAATCATTATTTAATGCATGTAATATATTTATTATTATGTGGTTGTGGTTCTTCTTTTTTGTTTATTTTATGTGCACTATGATCACTTTTAAGTTTTAAATTATAAATATAGATCATATTAATATATTTTACTATATTTCTTGACATTTTAATGCTTAGTAAAAGTTTTAACCCTCCCTAACTCAAAAACAAAAAATAGGGTTTTAGAGATTTAATAATGAGCGAGAAGAGATAAGTTTAAGATTGTCGGTTATATTTGTTATGACAGAGCGGGACTGAGTTGAGCAAACAAAGCGGCTTGAAAACAAAACTATTCAGTGCTCTAGGGCTGAACAACTCCTCTCCTGCCTGATTTATTGTATCTGGAGAGAATTATCGAGGCTGTGGCTGTGGGACATTTTACACTAATATATGTATATATATACCTATATATATATACATACATTTATTATTATTTTATTTATTTATTATTTTTAACATCCTATACATTATTATTATTATTATTATAATTTTACAAACATATAAATACATATATATATTTTTTTGTAATTTGTGTTTTATTTGTTTTAATTTTTATTGTAAGTTTAAAATAATTATCACAAATTGAATTAATGTGGATGATTAATTAAACAATTTAATTTTTGTTTTAAGAAAAAGTTTAACATAAAATTATATATAAATATATTGTAGTATTGAATAATTAAAAATGTTATTGAATAGTTTTATTATCTCATTATAATTATTTATTTTGTCCTTACTACCCATACTGATAAGTGATTATTTAGGATACAAATCAGGGAAATAGTATTCTAGCAATAATTGAAAGCAGTATTTATTCCCTAAAAATATTTTTAAAAGCAATTCACACTTTATTTTGCACTTTAACAACTCTATCTGGGAATACATGTTTTAAAAATCTTCTTCTGCCTTATAACATGGTATATATTATACTTAAAATATAAATATTTAATATAGTAAATACATAGGTATGCGTGTGTTTGTGTGTTAAATTATTATTTTAGCAAGTTTACTTCACATTATGACGCATAATCAATATTAAATACATAATATTAGGATAAAAAAAAATATTTATGTTCAAAAAAAAATTGTGTTTATTTTTACAGAAATCTGGAACAGATGGTCAACAGATGTAGAGTTAAAACACAAAATAAATATTATCTACTCGCTTATCCACTACATATACTTACACTGCTTTGGCAAACAAGTATTCATCTCCTAAAAGACAAAAACAAGGAATGGTCCATTTTTTTAAATTTTATAACTTATTAATAATATGTATTATGTGCAATAAAATTATTATTTACTACTTAGCGAAACTAGGTAGTTTTGACTTTTAAAATAATGATAATGTAATAAAATATTTAATATTTCCCCCTGAAAGCTAACTAATATTATTAAAATATGTAATAGTTAACAACATACTTGTAATGTATAATAGTGTCACATATGCACCTATATTTATTTTATATTTATAGTTATTAATGAACTTAAAAAAATAGAACAAAAATATTTATATGTGATAGTGTTTAGATTTTTCAATAAGAGTCATTACACATATATATATGTCTCCCTTTAACCAAAAATAAGCTTTGACTAAATATGATTTTACAATATTTTATTTTAGTGGTAACCATTTTACTTTTTAATGGTTATTTGTTTTTAAAAATCAAGCTATTTATTAATGAACAATGTGTATTTTTATTAAAATTTCATTAAATTTTTAT
Source organism: Stegophylla sp. TES_Ste_2020 (assembly GCA_025469315.1). Classification (NCBI taxonomy): domain Eukaryota; kingdom Metazoa; phylum Arthropoda; class Insecta; order Hemiptera; family Aphididae; genus Stegophylla; species Stegophylla sp. TES_Ste_2020. The sequence continues at coordinate 10,273 of JAIPRM010002481.1, read as the reverse complement.
TTATTTCTTTTTAATTGCTTTGAGTAAAGAGATGTACTGAAGAAATATTTCAATCTTCATGCATTAGTTCATCATATTACTGAACATAAATATTTTTTGTTTTTCTTTACTTCAAATCATTATTATTAATGATTAATAGCTTATAAATGATTGGAAGAAGACACTGAAAAAAACATGCATAATCATTTTAAAATAATTTAATATTTTAAAACTGAAAAATCAAAATCACATACTATATTATATTGTTTATTCATGAATATTATAAGTTATGTTAAACGTATATCATTGCTTACTTTTGTTATTGAACATTTTTTGATAATGCACCTTAAAAAAAATTACTATATTATGTTATTTTAAAAATACCTCGCTTATTTCAATACATTCAATTTATTTTAAAGTCACATATTTGTTGTAGTTTCTAAAAACACTTTAATGTATATTTATTTTATCTCAAGTACATCTTTTATACATTTCTATACTTTAAGGTACCTATTAAATTACATGTCATTCATTCCTCGAGAGATTTTTAAAATGAAACAAAATTTTTTATTTTTAATACATTTGTTATAAAGATAAATATATTTAGCATAATTAGATATTTTAATGCATTTTATCTAATCACATGAGTAAGAATAAAAACATGATTATTTTAAAATATCTATTAATGTATAGATAGCAAATAATTATGTTTTATCAGTATTATTTTAGGAATTTTGAGAAGACTTTTATTTCATTGATGATTTAAATTTACTATAGGCCAAAATATAATGCATTCATACTGATGAAAAATTTCAAATGCTATTTTGCGATTATTTTGTTATTAATTTTATAAAATTAAGTTTTGTTAAGATAAAACTTAATAAACTAGTGTGTTTATGTAAGTATTAATATTAACTATTTGTGCTGTCAGAAGAATAAGTTTGAAAATTTTCTTTGATCCAAAACATTTAAAAAAAAGAAAATTATTGAATAAATTAATTTATCTAAATTTAAAAAATTGCACTAAAATGACTAGTATTTTATACAATTGAAACAGTAAAATATATATGAGTGAAATTTTTTTAAAACTTACAATAATTATTTAAAATCGAAATTTAAATATTAAAGATCCTATTAGCTTAAAACAGTAGTTCCCAATGTCTTTTTTTTCTTTTACCCCCCTTTGTAGATTTTCAAAAATTTCGTGCCTCCTTTCTATAAATTAAAAAAATGTATCACCTTTTTTTGTGTGCTTTATAAATAAAGTATACAATATTCGTAATGTCTCCATTTTTATTGATGGTACTAATTATTGTAAAATTCAAATAATTTAATGGAACAATCAATTAGTGTAAATAATTATAATAAAAAAATAGTATAAAATATATTTAATAGTAAACAATAGGAGGTTATTATTAATTTTTATTTGTTTCTCTACACTTTAAAATAAATGTTATTTAATGAATAAAAATATTACTTGATGTCTGCTTGTGTCTCTCCAGCAATGTTTATATGTCTGCCAAAGGAGACACACTTTCTAGGTTGGGAAACACTGGTTTAAAAACTATTTGAAACTATCAAGGTTTTTTATATTGAATAAATTATTTTAACATCTAGTAAAATATATTTTATATTTTCCATATTTTTTTTTAGTACATATAAATTAAAATATTAAAATGTTTCCAATTTACATGAAAATTAGTTTTAAATATGAGACATGTGTTGAATAAATACATTTGTATAAAATCTGATTTTAAGTATAGACACCACTTACATGAAGTTCAGAGTACTAATAATATTTCAATTATTATTCTTATACTTTTTATTTTTAATAGATATTACTTTTAATTAAGAATTTATTATTAAAAACAGTATTCATGATAATAGATAAACATAAATATAATTTAATTACCTGTACGTTTAAATTAACTATTTATTCTACACATGATAATTTAATTTTGTTTTTTAAAAACTAATAATAATTATTATTTTTGTTAGTGATATTTTTGCTAATCATGGAATTGTCTTATTTTTAGTACCTATCTGTTCATTACAAACTAAGTTATATTGGTATTGCATCTTAATTTATTTCATGCTGTTTATACTCATTATTTTAGGTACAATAGTAAAGTTATTTTATTTATTTATATGCAAGAAAGATATTTTATTATTTATTTCAGATCAAATTTTATAATAACTGTATAATTAGGACTATTACTAAATATATTTTATTGTTATACATTTTTCACTCATTATTTATTTATTAGAAATGCCTTAAAACACATTATAAAAATGTATATTTTAACAGTGTTTTTATTTTATATTTTAAAATTAAGCTAAAAGTGAATATTTATTTAATTCTTTAATTTAATAATCTCAGCAGTACAGCTAATAACCAAAAACCATTGTTTATTTCTTGATTAATTACTATTAATACTTATGTGACTTAGTTCTTTAATATTTATACTATTTATAATTTATTTAATGTCTACTTTAATTTCTTTCTCATTCCTTATCTTTCCTCCTAATTATTTGAGTCTGACTACATCTTTCTAACTTACATAACCTGTCTTAATGTCATTAATAATTCTAATCATACAATTTTAAATCTTCCCTTCCAAATCCACCTTCATTGATACTATAATGTTTTATTATTACCACACTCATATTATTATTATAGTATACTATATTATAGATGACTGTGAATGTCTATGACTTGAATTTCAGCATTTTTAAAGCACAATATTTCTCTGACATCAACTTTCTCCATAAAGAAGGACATAACTTAATTTTAAAAAATTTTCAGGACGGCCGTTCAAAGCTAATTTCTAATTATGTGTTTAAATTTTTAAATTTTTTTTATGAACACAGTTTTTAGAGTTGGATTACTTGACTTATTATTGAATTAGCTGAATGTTAAAAATTAAAACTGGTTATGTCTAAACTCAAAACATTCACATCTGCTTCTTTTATGCGTTGTCTAGTGTTCAACTTTATTACTAATTTTTAATTTTCCATAATTATAAACTTTTGTTTTGGTAGTTGGTACTCATCATAGATAATCATATTTATTAAAGAATTTGAAAATTCATCATTTTGATTATTTGTGATTTCATATGAAAATTACGCTTAAGAATATGTTAATAAAAGTTTGTTGTATAACATAATTTATCAAATTATCCAACTGAAAATTTGGATTTACAGCAAAGGATAACTTTGGTTTTGGGCATTAAGAATTTCATGAAGAACTAAACAGTTTTTAAAAAATAAACACATGTATTGTTAAATGCAAAACAACATGCAACTTTTTTTTCTTTTATCCAATAGTAAATGTTATATTCTAGAGAATTAGGAACATAAATTAACTGTGCATGACTGTGCAAAAAAGATAAAGATTTATAAGTACAATAAATGGTATTATTTGTTATTTGATACATATAAAGTATCGTAGTACAAAACTGGTTTAAAATATTAACTTGAAAATTCAGTTAAACACATTAAAAAGTTATCCTTCAAATAAGATAATATTATAATTTACCTCCTCATGATTATTCTCTAATAATGCAGGAACTTGGTCTTATTTCATTGGCCGACAGAAGAGTTTATGCTAACTTAAGAGTTTTTGCATAAGCTGATGGTTGGTCAGCCAATGTCAACACAAGTTTTTGATGCCCCCTTTTTTCTTTCTTTCGTCAATTTTAAAATCTCTTCTAGTACTATCATATATCTTGTTCCTTATTTAGTTCCTAAACACTACTAATTATGGCAGATATAATCTGGACTGTATGATGTGGTTGGCTAACAAGAACACCATTTATTATTAACTGTGTAATATAGAATGTTATTTGATTAAGCATTTTAATTTATTATTTATTATCCTTTTTATTTATTTTTTATTTTTATTATCATCGTTGTAGTTTTTGTACATTTTGTGTTATTTCAATATTAATTACTGCAATTATTGTAGTATTTACTACATTTTTGTAAAGGACTCTTCCCGTAAATAAATAAATTTGGGATGTAAGTATGCACCTAATCATTGATAATCAAAGCTGTCAAATGTTTCTTTTGTTTAAATATTTTTGTAAAGTTTACTTTTGTGCAAATTTTTACGTTTTTACCTATGCACGAGAAGTGCCTCACATAATTGTTGTAACGAATCAGTAACGAAATTGCAAACATTGAAATTCTCTCCTTATGAAAATACTTAATTACTTAATGGCTCAATTGTTTAGTTTCCTAATAACAGGCTAATGAGGTTATCGCATGTATTGCAGTTTCAAAAGCCCGCCCTGGGAATAAACAAAAAATGTTTGTTCAATAGTGACCTAATATTTCTATGAATAATAAGAATTATAAAAAAGAAAAATAGTTAAATATAAATACAATATTTTATTGTTATTATCGAAAATATCAACATAAAAATTTATTTTATGTTATTTTACACGCGGAAAAAAAATGTTAAATTTATCACACAGAAATGCATACGTAATTATTTTACAAAAAATTATTTCTAACGAAATGATGCAATTCGACGACGTTGAATATCGGTTCGTTAAGATGAAACCCTTCATAATTTAATACGTCGGGGGTGTAATACAGCTCGTCAACAGTATCGAGAAGCAGTCGAAATGCATTGCAAATACGTTGCATTTCTGATGCCTTATTATTATTATTATTATTATTATTATCGTTTTTGGACATTTCCAAAAAATTCACGAACGTATTCAATCGTAAATCGAATTTCTTCTTGTGAACATCGTCCGTGACGTCTATACGGTGTTCGCGTAATATTAGGAAAAATATTTTTCCGAAGAAATGTTTGAACAACAATAATTTTTGTTTCAATCCGCGCAATACGCCGTTTGCGATTTCATTCTTTTCACCACATTTCCTCTGTATTTCGTGCACGGTCCCCGTCAACAGCTTATTTCCTTCTTTAATCGAAACGTAGAGCATAACGTTCGACACGATTTCGTAATATTTTACCGCGTTTAGATAAAATATATTCGACTTCAATTCGTGTTTCAATTCGGCCAGCGAAAGTTCGTAATTGGCCTGGTACGGTGCTTGGGGGGCATTTAAAATTATCGGTTTACTAGGTGTGATAATATTGACCTGTAAGAACAATTTTGCACTAGTACAGAGATAAAGGTAATTCATACATAATTTATAATAATATTATAATGTATTTGAATTTATTTATTGTATTTATTTTCCAAAATGCTGGCTCAAAGATTCGAGATAAATGGTATTTTCCGACGATATCAAACGAATGGATTCCCAATTGGTGATTTACACGAATTAATTAATATATTATTATTAATTATATGTCTAAAATAGTGGTGCCCAATCTGCGGACCTCATGCCACATGTAACCATTAGAGGTATTCCGTATGATTCACTACTACTATATTATAAACGATACTGTAAAAAAAAAAAAAAATCGTCCAGCCCTACAGGCTACAGAGGAGCGAAGACAATACCCGTAGTGCAAAGTATTTTATGTTTTTATTTTTTTGGCAATTTAATTACTCGCGCAATACAACAACTGTTATAATACTTTGCGCACAAAAATTGTTTCTGGTTTATAATTCAAAACTGTGTAAATGAAGTAGAAAAAAATATCGAATTGTTGAATGTTTATACTCGCACGTATCGAAGGGAATGAAAATATATTACTACAGGTATAAAACATTTTTTTGAACGATTACGAATGTAAAATAAAATACTGTTTTTAAGAGGATGCACATTTTTTTGGGTTACCTACCATTGCTTTTCTACATAACATAATACAATTAAATACATAAATACATAATAATATCTAATTATAAGTATAATATTACCTTTTCTATTTTAGATTTTTTCCTATATGGCTAAAACATTAATTTTGTTATATTATAATATGTTGAATTCATTCAATAAATTATTGATATATTCATTATAAAGTTAATACTTATTACTTTTACAAAAATTAAGGATTTCTAAAGTACATTCTAGATGGTTTGTTACTTATAGGAATTATTTATGGGAAAAGATATTCGATTTCTATGTTTTGATAATGGTATTTAATACAATACAATTTAGTTATTTTTTGTCAACACTATTTTTATAACAATGCAAATATAATTTCACATCATTTAAATGATAATGGTATATTATTTTATCAATCACATTTTGAAATTTATTCAATCATTGTTTCACAAATTTACTAAAAAAAAATCTGCCTTTTTTAAATTAAATGTTAATTAGAAGATTTTCTTTTCTTTAGGAATTCAAGAATACTTTTAGAAATTGAATACCCTTTTGATTGTTGAAAATTATAGATCATAGTAAGCTGCATAGGAATTGATAAGACTTGGAATGCTACGAAGTATAAACAAGGAATTAGTTAGATTTGCGTAAATTTATAATAAATAATATTGTAAAAATAGGTATTACCTGTATATCTTTTTTATATTTTTGAAGTCTGTACTGTTCGTTTTCCTATAAGGATGGAAATATTATACATGTGTTTTTGTCACCGATAACATAATATTATATAACACTTATAACAGATATTTAATTACTAAATTCACACGAGAAAATCACCACCAGGAGCAAAGGAATTGATGGAAAAATCAATTATTTAACATACGTCAGTTGCAAGTTATATGAATGGAATTCCATGTTAACGTTTTCTTGGTCAAAAATTACTTATTCTAATTTCTTCGTGACTTTGCATCACGTGCATCCTAGTCACATTTAAATAAACATTTTTTTTTATTTGTGAATAAAAGTGGTTTTATGTTCCAACAAATTTTTAACAATTTAAAAAACTGTTGAAAATTTCTTAAAACTTCTTACTTAATACCTATGGAAATTAAATATATTTTGTTTTTAATGAAAATCGAAATAGACGTTGTGGTATACGGCAGAAATGTAATTTAAATATATTCATTTTTTTAGACCTGAAGAAGGTTAGTGAGAGGGTTACAAGGAATGTTACTGGGGTGGGAGTCTAGACAACTCTTGTATACAGGGTGTCCAAGTACGATTTTATAAATTTAATAACTTTTGTTCAGTTAATGACTTTTAACTTTTTAGAATCTGAGCGAATGCTAGAAATGTATTGGTTTTACAAATCTGTGTGTTTTTTTGTTTATTGTATGTATGGAAGCACGATTTTGGGTAGAAATACTGGTCCAAAAGTCCAATATTTTGGCGTAATAAAATTTTTAACGGACGAATAATTGATAGTTTTATAAGGTTTTTTCAATGAAAAATCGGAAAAAGTACTGATAAATATTTTTGGAATACTGTAATAATTAATACCATGAAATAAATTTTAGTTATTTAGTAATAACATTTAAAATAATAGAGATAGAGACATGAAACTTTCACTAACTACTAAAAATAATAACGCGCATACCTCATAAAAATTTCAAAAACATTTGATCAATTTTGAGGTAAGTATGAGAATTTGAAAAAATTGAAAATTTCTCATTTTTCCTAAGTTTTTATTTCATAAGATCTGACAAAACGTACTGGGTCACCTTGTTTCATGTATACGAGAGTGTTATCTGGCTCTTAAATAAGTTATGTTTTTAGCTTTAAAAATAATTATAAAGTTCATAGTAAGGTAAACTACTCGTAAAATGAAAAGCATTTTGCGCATTAGTTAATCCGCCAATATAATAATATATTGTCAATATGAGTCGTGTATTTATTTTTAAGATTAAATAATAAAATATTATCAAAAAAATTATTTAAATCTGTATAATTGTGCTTAAGCTAGTACTTTACCAAAATATTGTTGCAATCCCACGAAGTTATCCTATTTATCATTCTCTTCATGTACTTTGTAATATCTAACACAGAATAACTTCCTGTAATCTCTCTGGAAGATATTTTCTGAAACTTAAAAATATAAAAGGGTATTTTTAATTACCATTGGTCTCGAATATTTACTTATGGCCGCCGGAATTTGAGACTAACTAAAACTACCGGATTAAGAATAAAGTGTTTTATGACGATTGAAAAAATCACTATTTAACACAAAAATGATCAGTTTTAAATAAATTCTAACATGTCTACGTATGTGTTATAATATGTAAATTTAGTACATAATCTTATTAGTGTAAAATGCATATAGTGAATGTACAATAAATTGAAATATTAAAATATTAAATTTTTTCATGCTTATTTGTATACAATATGAAAGTATATTACGCGATTGAACTGATTAGGCGAAATGTGATTAAACGTCATCGTGGTCAGTATTTTCAACGTGTTGTAAGGATCTTACAAAACCTAACGACGGCGCTGAGCTGGAATCTGCCCAGATTCACATCAGCACCGTGGGTTATAATTCTTTTGTTCGGGGAGGTGTAAAATTGGTGCAAAAACGTGAAGGTCGGAAATTTTCTGGCAATTTTATCTATATAGTGTACGTGAGAAGCCAGTGCTGATGTCATAAAATTACTAAACCTCTTATAAATTTAACCCTCCTCCCTCTGGTAAAAATATTCTAGTATGTTTTTACTGAGAGTAAAAAACCTTGAATATTAATACCCCCTCCTCCCGTAATTTTTTTTGTATGGTGTTGTGGGAGAGGGGTAAAAATAACCTAGGAAAATTTGCCCCTGGTAATATACTCAATAATATATAATATAATAAATAATAATATACTAAATAATAAACTAAGATATTTTAACCCCCCTCCATCACCACCGGGTAAAAATGTTCGCTAAAGAACTGCAAGAACCTGCTCTCCCCTTCTCCAGATCCGGTACTGGACATATCTTCGTATATTTCGATAACTTAGAAATACGACTATCATTCAAATAATAATAATATATACTTACACTTATTAGGCACTTTTCGTTTTGGAATACATAATGTATGAAACGACTGTAATCTCGGATGTCGTCTAATAATGTTTTCGTATGGAAAACATTACTTACGATCGGTCTCCAATATTCGCAGTATAGGTTTGCGTGATCTGTGAATTCTTTTTTGATATTTTCAATTTTCGACAGTAAGTTTTTAGATTCAGCTTTCGGGTGTAACATGTATTGTGTTAAGTTGTAATCTCTGATGTATCCCAACAATTGATTTTTCAACGCCTTCGGCGACTTAAAATCGTCTTGATGAATCGTTTGTAAAAAAAACGTGCTCTCGAAAAGCAAACCAACGTATAGTCCTTTGTCGGCGAACGCTGCGAGCATACAATATTTGTAATCGCTTGAGAATCTAATTGCGTTGGTATTTTTATTCTCCTCGATTATGCGTACTGCTAATTCACAATATTCCAACATTAGTTTCGAGGCATAGTTATGGCTCCAGGAAATAAATGTGTCATTTAAAAGTTCCGAGTTCGCATTCACTTGTAAAATATTCAATATTAGGCCCCCTGCTGAAATCCGGAAAGAACTCTTGGAATATATTTTATTCAGTACATCCCATAAATCGCCGACTTCTAGTGATTTCTCAATAATCACATCGATGTCCGTTACTTCCTCCGCCGGTGGTGCTCTCTTGAAGTCCGATCCCGACGCATTTCCAATAATTATAAATAATACAAAAAATATTAGTGTCATCGTGACCGTCAGAGTAGTAACTAAATAGTTCTATCACTCAAATTGAACGAATGCCTGTTCGTGGTTATGGTACTTTTGACTGCGCTACGCAAATGGTTTATATTTACGTAGCAGTTGGTGAAAACGTTGACAGAGACAATATATTGTGTTGATACATCGGTTTCCAACGTCTTAATCGCTTTGAAAAACGTTGAATAGCATAATATTCTGCGTTTTAATAAAAAAGAAAAAGAATTTATCGGTTTTTGAATTTAACATATAACAAAGATTATTTTAAATGTCTATTCCAATACCAAAATATTTCATATAGAATTGTCAATGTATAAATACATTTTCATAAAGTTTAGATAAAAAAAGAAAGTTTTAAAGACGTTTTGTCAAATTATTGATAGTTTTACTAAATTTTAGAAAAACTATTGAAAAATAATCACTTTAAAGTAACATCCAGAACAGAATTCCTATTCAAATTCTGGTTGAAACTTTTTGACATGTATTTCTATATCAAAAAGTGATTAAAAAAAAAAAAAATAATAAAAATAAATCAATATTATTGTAAAATTCTTTTTTCGCCCTACTCAGAATCATGTATAATTTAAAAAAGCCGGACATACTTCGCACGATGGGTGTACTTCGCACGACGGGTGGTATTCTCTTGACGGGCGTATTAAATTTTAAAGAAACGATAAATCATTTCTTCAGTAAAACGATTCTGA